>WNNJ02003824.1:0-21080 GCA_012934845.2 Pomphorhynchus laevis
AGCATATTCTTCAGTCTGCAAACTCTCGTCACTCCTAGACGGTCATGTGATAGCCGGCAGCCATCGTCAGTAAGATGAACTATCACACGCCGTTTCGGCTGCCTCTGTGACATTGTGAAAATGCATTTCCGACATCTAGCTTAAATTGTTGGTGGCGTTAGCTCTTAAATCCAACAATTTGCAATGCAGACCATCATAAACAACCAGAGGATCAAACTTTCGGATGCTTGACTGTAAGAAACCGAGATTGAGTGGATCAATTCTTTCTATATAATCATAAGAGTTTCGTTTGAATCGGTATTGCTCGAGATTGCGAATAGCAATTCTTTCCGTATATTTAAGTAAGTGTTCGAATCGAGCATATTCTTCAGTCTGCAAACTCTCGTCACTCCTAGACGGTCATGTGATAGCCGGCAGCCATCGTCAGTAAGATGAACTATCACACGCCGTTTCGGCTGCCTCTGTGACATTGTGAAAATGCATTTCCGACATCTAGCTTAAATTGTTGGTGGCGTTAGCTCTTAAATCCAACAATTTGCAATGCAGACCATCATAAACAACCAGAGGATCAAACTTTCGGATGCTTGACTGTAAGAAACCGAGATTGAGTGGATCAATTCTTTCTATATAATCATAAGAGTTTCGTTTGAATCGGTATTGCTCGAGATTGCGAATAGCAATTCTTTCCGTATATTTAAGTAAGTGTTCGAATCGAGCATATTCTTCAGTCTGCAAACTCTCGTCACTCCTAGACGGTCATGTGATAGCCGGCAGCCATCGTCAGTAAGATGAACTATCACACGCCGTTTCGGCTGCCTCTGTGACATTGTGAAAATGCATTTCCGACATCTAGCTTAAATTGTTGGTGGCGTTAGCTCTTAAATCCAACAATTTGCAATGCAGACCATCATAAACAACCAGAGGATCAAACTTTCGGATGCTTGACTGTAAGAAACCGAGATTGAGTGGATCAATTCTTTCTATATAATCATAAGAGTTTCGTTTGAATCGGTATTGCTCGAGATTGCGAATAGCAATTCTTTCCGTATATTTAAGTAAGTGTTCGAATCGAGCATATTCTTCAGTCTGCAAACTCTCGTCACTCCTAGACGGTCATGTGATAGCCGGCAGCCATCGTCAGTAAGATGAACTATCACACGCCGTTTCGGCTGCCTCTGTGACATTGTGAAAATGCATTTCCGACATCTAGCTTAAATTGTTGGTGGCGTTAGCTCTTAAATCCAACAATTTGCAATGCAGACCATCATAAACAACCAGAGGATCAAACTTTCGGATGCTTGACTGTAAGAAACCGAGATTGAGTGGATCAATTCTTTCTATATAATCATAAGAGTTTCGTTTGAATCGGTATTGCTCGAGATTGCGAATAGCAATTCTTTCCGTATATTTAAGTAAGTGTTCGAATCGAGCATATTCTTCAGTCTGCAAACTCTCGTCACTCCTAGACGGTCATGTGATAGCCGGCAGCCATCGTCAGTAAGATGAACTATCACACGCCGTTTCGGCTGCCTCTGTGACATTGTGAAAATGCATTTCCGACATCTAGCTTAAATTGTTGGTGGCGTTAGCTCTTAAATCCAACAATTTGCAATGCAGACCATCATAAACAACCAGAGGATCAAACTTTCGGATGCTTGACTGTAAGAAACCGAGATTGAGTGGATCAATTCTTTCTATATAATCATAAGAGTTTCGTTTGAATCGGTATTGCTCGAGATTGCGAATAGCAATTCTTTCCGTATATTTAAGTAAGTGTTCGAATCGAGCATATTCTTCAGTCTGCAAACTCTCGTCACTCCTAGACGGTCATGTGATAGCCGGCAGCCATCGTCAGTAAGATGAACTATCACACGCCGTTTCGGCTGCCTCTGTGACATTGTGAAAATGCATTTCCGACATCTAGCTTAAATTGTTGGTGGCGTTAGCTCTTAAATCCAACAATTTGCAATGCAGACCATCATAAACAACCAGAGGATCAAACTTTCGGATGCTTGACTGTAAGAAACCGAGATTGAGTGGATCAATTCTTTCTATATAATCATAAGAGTTTCGTTTGAATCGGTATTGCTCGAGATTGCGAATAGCAATTCTTTCCGTATATTTAAGTAAGTGTTCGAATCGAGCATATTCTTCAGTCTGCAAACTCTCGTCACTCCTAGACGGTCATGTGATAGCCGGCAGCCATCGTCAGTAAGATGAACTATCACACGCCGTTTCGGCTGCCTCTGTGACATTGTGAAAATGCATTTCCGACATCTAGCTTAAATTGTTGGTGGCGTTAGCTCTTAAATCCAACAATTTGCAATGCAGACCATCATAAACAACCAGAGGATCAAACTTTCGGATGCTTGACTGTAAGAAACCGAGATTGAGTGGATCAATTCTTTCTATATAATCATAAGAGTTTCGTTTGAATCGGTATTGCTCGAGATTGCGAATAGCAATTCTTTCCGTATATTTAAGTAAGTGTTCGAATCGAGCATATTCTTCAGTCTGCAAACTCTCGTCACTCCTAGACGGTCATGTGATAGCCGGCAGCCATCGTCAGTAAGATGAACTATCACACGCCGTTTCGGCTGCCTCTGTGACATTGTGAAAATGCATTTCCGACATCTAGCTTAAATTGTTGGTGGCGTTAGCTCTTAAATCCAATAATTTGCAATGCAGACCATCATAAACAACCAGAGGATCAAACTTTCGGATGCTTGACTGTAAGAAACCGAGATTGAGTGGATCAATTCTTTCTATATAATCATAAGAGTTTCGTTTGAATCGGTATTGCTCGAGATTGCGAATAGCAATTCTTTCCGTATATTTAAGTAAGTGTTCGAATCGAGCATATTCTTCAGTCTGCAAACTCTCGTCACTCCTAGACGGTCATGTGATAGCCGGCAGCCATCGTCAGTAAGATGAACTATCACACGCCGTTTCGGCTGCCTCTGTGACATTGTGAAAATGCATTTCCGACATCTAGCTTAAATTGTTGGTGGCGTTAGCTCTTAAATCCAATAATTTGCAATGCAGACCATCATAAACAACCAGAGGATCAAACTTTCGGATGCTTGACTGTAAGAAACCGAGATTGAGTGGATCAATTCTTTCTATATAATCATAAGAGTTTCGTTTGAATCGGTATTGCTCGAGATTGCGAATAGCAATTCTTTCCGTATATTTAAGTAAGTGTTCGAATCGAGCATATTCTTCAGTCTGCAAACTCTCGTCACTCCTAGACGGTCATGTGATAGCCGGCAGCCATCGTCAGTAAGATGAACTATCACACGCCGTTTCGGCTGCCTCTGTGACATTGTGAAAATGCATTTCCGACATCTAGCTTAAATTGTTGGTGGCGTTAGCTCTTAAATCCAACAATTTGCAATGCAGACCATCATAAACAACCAGAGGATCAAACTTTCGGATGCTTGACTGTAAGAAACCGAGATTGAGTGGATCAATTCTTTCTATATAATCATAAGAGTTTCGTTTGAATCGGTATTGCTCGAGATTGCGAATAGCAATTCTTTCCGTATATTTAAGTAAGTGTTCGAATCGAGCATATTCTTCAGTCTGCAAACTCTCGTCACTCCTAGACGGTCATGTGATAGCCGGCAGCCATCGTCAGTAAGATGAACTATCACACGCCGTTTCGGCTGCCTCTGTGACATTGTGAAAATGCATTTCCGACATCTAGCTTAAATTGTTGGTGGCGTTAGCTCTTAAATCCAATAATTTGCAATGCAGACCATCATAAACAACCAGAGGATCAAACTTTCGGATGCTTGACTGTAAGAAACCGAGATTGAGTGGATCAATTCTTTCTATATAATCATAAGAGTTTCGTTTGAATCGGTATTGCTCGAGATTGCGAATAGCAATTCTTTCCGTATATTTAAGTAAGTGTTCGAATCGAGCATATTCTTCAGTCTGCAAACTCTCGTCACTCCTAGACGGTCATGTGATAGCCGGCAGCCATCGTCAGTAAGATGAACTATCACACGCCGTTTCGGCTGCCTCTGTGACATTGTGAAAATGCATTTCCGACATCTAGCTTAAATTGTTGGTGGCGTTAGCTCTTAAATCCAATAATTTGCAATGCAGACCATCATAAACAACCAGAGGATCAAACTTTCGGATGCTTGACTGTAAGAAACCGAGATTGAGTGGATCAATTCTTTCTATATAATCATAAGTTTCGTTTGAATCGGTATTGCTCGAGATTGCGAATAGCAATTCTTTCCGTATATTTAAGTAAGTGTTCGAATCGAGCATATTCTTCAGTCTGCAAACTCTCGTCACTCCTAGACGGTCATGTGATAGCCGGCAGCCATCGTCAGTAAGATGAACTATCACACGCCGTTTCGGCTGCCTCTGTGACATTGTGAAAATGCATTTCCGACATCTAGCTTAAATTGTTGGTGGCGTTAGCTCTTAAATCCAACAATTTGCAATGCAGACCATCATAAACAACCAGAGGATCAAACTTTCGGATGCTTGACTGTAAGAAACCGAGATTGAGTGGATCAATTCTTTCTATATAATCATAAGAGTTTCGTTTGAATCGGTATTGCTCGAGATTGCGAATAGCAATTCTTTCCGTATATTTAAGTAAGTGTTCGAATCGAGCATATTCTTCAGTCTGCAAACTCTCGTCACTCCTAGACGGTCATGTGATAGCCGGCAACCATCGTCAGTAAGATGAACTATCACACGCCGTTTCGGCTGCCTCTGTGACATTGTGAAAATGCATTTCCGACATCTAGCTTAAATTGTTGGTGGCGTTAGCTCTTAAATCCAATAATTTGCAATGCAGACCATCATAAACAACCAGAGGATCAAACTTTCGGATGCTTGACTGTAAGAAACCGAGATTGAGTGGATCAATTCTTTCTATATAATCATAAGTTTCGTTTGAATCGGTATTGCTCGAGATTGCGAATAGCAATTCTTTCCGTATATTTAAGTAAGTGTTCGAATCGAGCATATTCTTCAGTCTGCAAACTCTCGTCACTCCTAGACGGTCATGTGATAGCCGGCAACCATCGTCAGTAAGATGAACTATCACACGCCGTTTCGGCTGCCTCTGTGACATTGTGAAAATGCATTTCCGACATCTAGCTTAAATTGTTGGTGGCGTTAGCTCTTAAATCCAATAATTTGCAATGCAGACCATCATAAACAACCAGAGGATCAAACTTTCGGATGCTTGACTGTAAGAAACCGAGATTGAGTGGATCAATTCTTTCTATATAATCATAAGTTTCGTTTGAATCGGTATTGCTCGAGATTGCGAATAGCAATTCTTTCCGTATATTTAAGTAAGTGTTCGAATCGAGCATATTCTTCAGTCTGCAAACTCTCGTCACTCCTAGACGGTCATGTGATAGCCGGCAACCATCGTCAGTAAGATGAACTATCACACGCCGTTTCGGCTGCCTCTGTGACATTGTGAAAATGCATTTCCGACATCTAGCTTAAATTGTTGGTGGCGTTAGCTCTTAAATCCAATAATTTGCAATGCAGACCATCATAAACAACCAGAGGATCAAACTTTCGGATGCTTGACTGTAAGAAACCGAGATTGAGTGGATCAATTCTTTCTATATAATCATAAGTTTCGTTTGAATCGGTATTGCTCGAGATTGCGAATAGCAATTCTTTCCGTATATTTAAGTAAGTGTTCGAATCGAGCATATTCTTCAGTCTGCAAACTCTCGTCACTCCTAGACGGTCATGTGATAGCCGGCAACCATCGTCAGTAAGATGAACTATCACACGCCGTTTCGGCTGCCTCTGTGACATTGTGAAAATGCATTTCCGACATCTAGCTTAAATTGTTGGTGGCGTTAGCTCTTAAATCCAATAATTTGCAATGCAGACCATCATAAACAACCAGAGGATCAAACTTTCGGATGCTTGACTGTAAGAAACCGAGATTGAGTGGATCAATTCTTTCTATATAATCATAAGTTTCGTTTGAATCGGTATTGCTCGAGATTGCGAATAGCAATTCTTTCCGTATATTTAAGTAAGTGTTCGAATCGAGCATATTCTTCAGTCTGCAAACTCTCGTCACTCCTAGACGGTCATGTGATAGCCGGTAACCATCGTCAGTAAGATGAACTATCACACGCCGTTTCGGCTGCCTCTGTGACATTGTGAAAATGCATTTCCGACATCTAGCTTAAATTGTTGGTGGCGTTAGCTCTTAAATCCAATAATTTGCAATGCAGACCATCATAAACAACCAGAGGATCAAACTTTCGGATGCTTGACTGTAAGAAACCGAGATTGAGTGGATCAATTCTTTCTATATAATCATAAGTTTCGTTTGAATCGGTATTGCTCGAGATTGCGAATAGCAATTCTTTCCGTATATTTAAGTAAGTGTTCGAATCGAGCATATTCTTCAGTCTGCAAACTCTCGTCACTCCTAGACGGTCATGTGATAGCCGGCAAGCCATCGTCAGTAAGATGAACTATCACACGCCGTTTCGGCTGCCTCTGTGACATTGTGAAAATGCATTTCCGACATCTAGCTTAAATTGTTGGTGGCGTTAGCTCTTAAATCCAATAATTTGCAATGCAGACCATCATAAACAACCAGAGGATCAAACTTTCGGATGCTTGACTGTAAGAAACCGAGATTGAGTGGATCAATTCTTTCTATATAATCATAAGAGTTTCGTTTGAATCGGTATTGCTCGAGATTGCGAATAGCAATTCTTTCCGTATATTTAAGTAAGTGTTCGAATCGAGCATATTCTTCAGTCTGCAAACTCTCGTCACTCCTAGACGGTCATGTGATAGCCGGCAGCCATCGTCAGTAAGATGAACTATCACACGCCGTTTCGGCTGCCTCTGTGACATTGTGAAAATGCATTTCCGACATCTAGCTTAAATTGTTGGTGGCGTTAGCTCTTAAATCCAATAATTTGCAATGCAGACCATCATAAACAACCAGAGGATCAAACTTTCGGATGCTTGACTGTAAGAAACCGAGATTGAGTGGATCAATTCTTTCTATATAATCATAAAAGTTTCGTTTGAATCGGTATTGCTCGAGATTGCGAATAGCAATTCTTTCCGTATATTTAAGTAAGTGTTCGAATCGAGCATATTCTTCAGTCTGCAAACTCTCGTCACTCCTAGACGGTCATGTGATAGCCGGCAACCATCGTCAGTAAGATGAACTATCACACGCCGTTTCGGCTGCCTCTGTGACATTGTGAAAATGCATTTCCGACATCTAGCTTAAATTGTTGGTGGCGTTAGCTCTTAAATCCAATAATTTGCAATGCAGACCATCATAAACAACCAGAGGATCAAACTTTCGGATGCTTGACTGTAAGAAACCGAGATTGAGTGGATCAATTCTTTCTATATAATCATAAGTTTCGTTTGAATCGGTATTGCTCGAGATTGCGAATAGCAATTCTTTCCGTATATTTAAGTAAGTGTTCGAATCGAGCATATTCTTCAGTCTGCAAACTCTCGTCACTCCTAGACGGTCATGTGATAGCCGGCAACCATCGTCAGTAAGATGAACTATCACACGCCGTTTCGGCTGCCTCTGTGACATTGTGAAAATGCATTTCCGACATCTAGCTTAAATTGTTGGTGGCGTTAGCTCTTAAATCCAATAATTTGCAATGCAGACCATCATAAACAACCAGAGGATCAAACTTTCGGATGCTTGACTGTAAGAAACCGAGATTGAGTGGATCAATTCTTTCTATATAATCATAAGTTTCGTTTGAATCGGTATTGCTCGAGATTGCGAATAGCAATTCTTTCCGTATATTTAAGTAAGTGTTCGAATCGAGCATATTCTTCAGTCTGCAAACTCTCGTCACTCCTAGACGGTCATGTGATAGCCGGCAACCATCGTCAGTAAGATGAACTATCACACGCCGTTTCGGCTGCCTCTGTGACATTGTGAAAATGCATTTCCGACATCTAGCTTAAATTGTTGGTGGCGTTAGCTCTTAAATCCAACAATTTGCAATGCAGACCATCATAAACAACCAGAGGATCAAACTTTCGGATGCTTGACTGTAAGAAACCGAGATTGAGTGGATCAATTCTTTCTATATAATCATAAGTTTCGTTTGAATCGGTATTGCTCGAGATTGCGAATAGCAATTCTTTCCGTATATTTAAGTAAGTGTTCGAATCGAGCATATTCTTCAGTCTGCAAACTCTCGTCACTCCTAGACGGTCATGTGATAGCCGGCAACCATCGTCAGTAAGATGAACTATCACACGCCGTTTCGGCTGCCTCTGTGACATTGTGAAAATGCATTTCCGACATCTAGCTTAAATTGTTGGTGGCGTTAGCTCTTAAATCCAATAATTTGCAATGCAGACCATCATAAACAACCAGAGGATCAAACTTTCGGATGCTTGACTGTAAGAAACCGAGATTGAGTGGATCAATTCTTTCTATATAATCATAAGTTTCGTTTGAATCGGTATTGCTCGAGATTGCGAATAGCAATTCTTTCCGTATATTTAAGTAAGTGTTCGAATCGAGCATATTCTTAACTGTAATAAAGTCACCTCGTGTGACCTAGCAACTATTCATTACATAAATAAGAATCCATCAAAGGATCACCAGTCCCGATTTCAATCGATCTTCATGATCTCATACGATTAGATATGCAGGCTGCAAGGATATTTATAATATACTGCCGAATCACTTTTGTGATCGCCTGTGGACTTGAAGGTCGTAAAGTAATAATCATCCTTGTGATGAACCCTTCTAAACTGTGGTGGAGGATCTCTGAACACTCTTAAAATCTGGACATTACTGATGAAGCTCGATAAGCAGAAACCGGTCTAGGGATTTGATTGCTGATGGACTGTGATGGTTTCCAATACACAGTTATGTCCCTTTTCCCTGTTTACTTATTAGTAACAACTATAATGCCGTATCGCTCTGCGATCCGGGGGCAGGCTGCAAAAATATTTATATAATATACTGCCGAATCACTTTTGTGATCGCATGTGTACTTGATTGAAGATGGTATAGTAATAATCATCCTTGTGATGAACCTTTCTAAACTGTGGTGGATGATTTCTGAACACTCTTAAAATCCGGAACCTACTGATGAAGCTTGATAAGCAAAAACCGGTCTAGGGATTTTATTTCTGATGGACTGTGATGGTTTCCAATACACAGTTATGTTCGTTTCTATCGTTTATTTATTAGTAACAACTATAATGCCGTTTCGCTCTTAGATCTGGGGCATGCTGCAAACAAAATTTTTATATAATATACTGCCGAATCACTTTTGTGATCGCCTGTGGACTTGAAGGTCGTATAGTAATAATCATCCTTGTGATGAACCCTTCTAAACTGTGGTAGAGGATCTCTAAACACTCAAAAAATCTGGACCCTACTGATGAAGCTCGATAAGCAGAAACTGGTCTACGGATTTAATTGCTGAGGGACTGTGATGGTTTCCAATACACAGTTATGTCCGTTTCCCTTGTTTACTTATTAGTAACAAATATAATGCCGTATCGCTCTGCGATCCGGGGGCAGGCTGCAAAAATATTTATATAAAATACTGCCGAATCACTTTTGTGATCGCATGTGGACTTGAAGTCGTATAGTAATAATCATCCTTGTGATGAACCTTTCTAAACTGTTGTGGAGGATTTCTGAACACTCGTAAAATCTAGACGTTACTGATGAAGCTCGATAAGCAAAAGCCGGTCTAGGGATTTGATTGCTGATGGACTGTGATGGTTTCCAATACCCAGTTATGTCCGTTTCTCCAGTATACTTATCAGTAACAACTTTAATGCCGTATCGCTCTGCGATCCGGGGGCATGCTGCAAAAATATTTATATAATATACTACCGAATCACTTTTGTGATCGCCTGCGACTTGAAGATCGTATAGTAATAATTATCTTTGTGATGAACCCTTTTGAACTGTAATGGAGGATTTCTAAACACTCTTAAAATCTGGACCCTACTGATTGACTCGATAAGCAGAAACCAGTCTAGGGTTTTGATTCATGATGGACTGTGATGGTTTCCAAACCAGTTATGTCCGGTTTCCCTGTTTACTTATTAGTAAAAACTATAATGCCGTATCGCTCTGCGATCCGGGGGCAGTCTGCGAAATAAATATTTATATAATATACTGCCGGATCACTTTAGTGATCGCCTGTGGACTTGAAAGTCGTATAGTAATAATCATATTTGTGATAAACCTTTCTAAACTGTGGTGGACGATCTCTGAACACTCTTAAAATCTGGACCTTACTAATGAAGCTCGATCAGCAGAAACCGGTCTAGGGATTTGATTGTCGATTGACTGTGATGGTTTCCAATACTCATTTATGTCTTATTCCCTCGTTTACTTATTGGTAACAACTATAATGCCGTAGCGCTCTGCGATCCGGGGGCAGGCTGCAAATATATTTATATAATATACTGCCGAATCACTTTTGTGATCGCCTATGGACTTTAAGGTCGTATAGTAATAATCATCTTTGTGATGAACCCTTCTAAACTGTGGTGGAGGATCTCTGAACACTCTTAAAATCTGGACCCTACTGATGAAGCTCAATAAGCAGAAACCGATCTAGGGATTTGATTGCTGATGGACTGTGATGGTTTCTAATACACAGTTATGTCCCTTTTCCCTGTTTACTTATTAGTAACAACTATAATGCCGTATCGCTCTGCGATCCGGGGGCAGGCTGCAAAAATATTTATATAATATACTGCCGAATCACTTTTCTGATCGCTTCTGGACTTGAAGGTCGTGTAGTAATAATCATCCTTGTGATGAACCCTTCTAAACTGTGGTGGAGGGTCTCTGAACACTCTTAAAATCGGGACCCTACTGATGAAGCTTGATAAGCAGAAACCGGTCTAGGGATTTGATTGCTGATTGACCGTGATGGTTTCCAATACCCAGTTATGTCCGTTTTTCCCGTTTACTTATTAGTAACAACTATATTGCCGTATCGCTCTGCGATCCGGAGCAGCATGCAAAAAAAATATTTATTTTATATACTGCCGAATCACTTTTGTGATCGCCTGTGGACTTGAAGGTCGTATAGTAATAATCATCTTTGTGATGAACCCTTCTAAACTTTGGTGGAGGATCTCTAAACACTCTTAAAATCTGGACATTACTGATGAAGCTCGATAAGCAGAAACCGGTCTAGGGATTTGATTGCTGATGGACTGTGATGGTTTCCAATACCCAGTTATGTCCGTTTCCCCCGTTGACTTATTCGTAACAACTATATGTATATATATCTATGATCAAGTTTGGACCTTGAACTATTCTGCAGTTACCAACGGAAAGCGACGACAGGCAGGTTTAGGGATACTTACGACTCTTCGGTTGTCGTTCGTGGTAGAGAGGTTTCACCCACCCAGTGAACGAAAAGCTGGCGTCTCCGAGACTTTTAGTCGAGAACGGACTAAACGTCCGTTCTCGACTAACGGTTTCTCTTATCTGAGTGCGAGTGGTGTTGAATTATTGCGCTATTGTCCTCGTAACAATTTGTGTATAATCAACACCATGTTTAAACATAAGGAGATCCATAGATGCACATGACATCAGGATTCTCTCAATCAAAGATCAATGATCGATTTTGTAATCGTTTCATGTGATCAGCGATGTTATGTTCCGGAACCTCATATGAAGAGAGGGAATGAGCTGTTAACCGACAACTACCTTGTAGTTAGTTACCTTTGATAGCACGATTTGATGCTAGACAAGCTTGGCAAAACCAAACGTTGTGTAAGGGCCAGCTGTGAGCGTCTAGCAAATGTTTCTGTCAAATAACGTTTTTCTGGCTACATCTGGGAGGACTTCTCTCGGTTGCCGGAAGAGGACAAGAACATTGATCATTAATGTGAGATGTTCAGATCGTCGCTTGCAAAAGCAACTGTTAAAAGTTGTGGCGCGAAGGCATTTGGTGCTTGTCGCGGAGGAAATACTCGAACTGCTTGGTGGACATCAACAGTTAGAAATTTTGTCTAACAGAAGAAGCTGGCTTATAAGGCAACTTTGTCAGGTAAATCAGTGGAAACTGTAGACAAGTACCGAAGTGCAAAGAGAGTTTAAGCTAGAGCAGTTGCCGAAGCGAAGAAGGCGGCTTTGAAGTAGTTTGGAGAGAATCTTGGGAGAATCTAGTCAAGAGAGAATCTATGCTGATTGACATTGAAGAAATTTGTGGTTGTTGGAAAGAGCATTTTAAAAGTCTCCTTAATCCTCTAGATTAATAATAATCTCTTTTTATTAAAGAGACCTGCGCTGGCATTTGTCAGTGCTTTTGCTAATGATCCTTTTTGGTGAAGCTGTAGTACTGATTTAGTACACTATGATGTTACTAGAAAATTTTCTAGTACATCATTCACATTGATTCATTCATTGATTGCCGTCTGCCAGTCCTCCTCTGCATCCAGTAGTGGGAGGGATCTGGCACTGATGAGTCATTGTGATGACGAAACGGCATTCGTCATTCTTTCGCGTCTGGCTTACATGTTTTACAAGAAATTCACGCGGAATGGTCTCACTCTCCTTAATGATAAAAGTTAGCCGATATTAAAGAGACCCGCGCTGGCATTTGCCAGTGCTTTTGCTAATTATCCTTTTTGGTGAAGCTGTAGTACTGATTTAGTACTCGATGATGTTACTAGTAATTTTCTAGTACATCATTCACATTGATTCATTCATTGATTGCCGTCTGCCAGTCCTCCTCTGCATCCAGTAGTGGGAGGGATCTGGCACTGATGAGTCATTGTGATAACGAAACGGCATTCGTCATTCTTTCGCGTCTGGCCACATGTTTTAATGATTTTAAATTTATTTTTTAAGTCAATTTTTATGAATTTACTTATAAATAACAGACTTTGTATCAGAATACAAAGTACATGTGCATATATGATGATTAATAACATTATCTTAGTAAAATTTTCGTTTCTTTCGGTAAAAAGTGCAGAATATTCGTTTACCAAAATAAAAATATTATATAATTAATCGTCAGCTATAAAAGAAAAAGTATTGTTATCAATTTCGAAATTATTTCTGCTTATTTTAATTGGTTTTTGAGAAACTTTGAGTAGTTTTAATATTTGACTAATCAAAACATTATTAATTAAAACATTGCTAATTATTAAACATTATTATTTGACTAATGTATTATGTTTAAAATATAACACTTGAAAGGACTATTGCAATAGTCGAAAATTTGTGAACAATAATTTTCTTTTTCTATTCATTTCGATGAATTTTAATTTGATTGTGCATTTAGTTTTCTTAAATAAAAAAATCGTTTTTACTCTATAATGTAACTATAATGGGTCATAACGTGAAATGTATGTATGGGTCAGCAGCTGATGAAATCCATACAGACTGATTAGTAGCGTCCTGCTGTATCAAGAATAAGATAAACACCTGTGAGGATAATATCGTGCCATAACCAAAAGAATAACTATAATGTATTATATAATGTATTAAATAATTATTATCATTATTATAATGCACTGTAATATATTGTATTATAATGTATTGTATAATGTATTCTAATTATATATATTTACTCTATAATGTTTTTTTCTGCTGTTTTCTTTGTTCTAATAATATTTTAAAACGAATTGGCATTACATTATTTTCAACCTTTAAGTGGTTTAGTAAAATTACAAAAATATCTAAATATTCATTTTATTTAGATAAATTACATTTCTAATTTATGAGGTTTTATATTTTGTCTGAATTTAATGATGAATATATTCTTAATATAAATAAATATTTAATAATAATTATTACAATAATTAATAATTTAATTATTTACAAATTTATCTAATTTAATTTTAGGATGAATAGATCAAAGAATGTTCGGATTGAATCTTATAATCCGTAAGAATTCTAAAGGTAATAAGATAAAATCTATATTTTTACAAACATAATAATATGGTTTAAATATAGTTTATCTGTATTTAAATATCTGTATTTTTTTACACCAAGTTAATAAAACTGCTCGCGATTACTGGGAATTTTGTAATTTGTACAAAAATGTGTCGTTAGTTTTTTTCCGCAATGTTAGTTTTATTTGTCTAGGGTAAACATTTAAGGAAGAAATTTATTTATTAAATATTAAAAATACGCTGTTCCAAATGTCACCTAATGAGTAACAATTATTAACAATCATCTTCAGAAAATTACATTCAGTAATTTTCTGAAGATGCTAACAGAAGTAGTTACTGAAATATCAAAAACAATTTCTTCTTTCCTTTGATCCAGCTAAAAATAATTATATACGAATTTTGACTGATATAACGGAGCATTACTATTGAAGATACAATGAAATTATCTCGATGTAATATGACATCCTTGCTGTTTGACTGGTCGTACTGTAAGCCAGCTAAACGCTCCCTTTAATACATAAAAACGTAGGTAAGTCTCATTGCCTTCTGTACCGAATTCGTTTATCTCAATTAGCTTGTCTGTGCGATGCTTATTGTTCATATCTCTAATGGTGATCGATATTATCATCTGCTAATTGTGTCTTTGAATTGGATCCAAAGTATCTTCGTATTCCTTGCAGATCATTTTAGAGGCCATATACTGATGTTCTGCTTATCCTACCGGATCCATAATTTCAGGACCGACATTCGTGGTGGAAGAGTATAAATATATTTGATGATCGATTAAGTGGGGATAATTAAATGTTTCAGACGCAAATCACTCAAAATTACTTTAATCTGGTGATGTAACTTAGGTGAACACCATGTTGTGCTTAAAAGGTGAGCCAATTTTGCTGAAGGCATGAGCATAAACCTCAGATGTCCAGTGATCATCACCTTCTGAGATAGTACTAAACTTTAAGATGATGACCTGCCATCTTTCTAAAGAGCCCGTTACTTGAAGGAGCCCATTAGGTGAAGCGCTGATAAGTGGAAAGATATTCTATGTAATTTCGGGCAAGCATCAAAGCGATTAGTTATGAGTACAAAGTAATTTGCTATACAATTAGCAACTACAAATGTTAATCCCAAGTCACTAGATGTCAACAATTATGTATTTGACTACGATGTGTTGAAGTAGCAATTCATTACATCAGACAATAATTTCAATCATATGACTGAAATTGCATTCTACAAATTGATGCTACCAATGCCTTCAATTGCGTAAATAGGCACTGAACTATTAATCATAAAGAGGGCAAGTCAATCGATGAAAATGACTCTTAGTAACATCTATGCAAATTCTTCAAATTATGGGTTGAGGGTTCAATACTTTGTTCATGAGGGGGAATCACGCAAGGTGATTTACTTGCAATGATGTCTTTTACAAACGATTCTCAACCTTTGATTGAATCATTAAAAACAGTGCTAGTAATTACAATAAACCGTTTACAGATGACGCCTATTGTCTTGGTATTGTTGAGGATTTGAATAAAGATTGGTAAATGTTGTTCTTGTTACGATCTGATTCGACTAGGAAAAAACCAAAGCAACATAGACGGAGAATGATACAGAGAATATCGATATATAATTGATTAAAGATATCAAAGAGCAGATAAGATTTATGAAGAATGGAGCTAGTGGCGATATTATTGAATAATGATAAATTATCATAATAAGAATGGTGGCTAGAATAGACTGAAAGCAGATACATCATCATCGAGGCTAGATTGTGGAGAAGCAGATTCGTGAAGCTTTAAGTTAGATATGATAATGCAGCGATCGAGCCAAGGAAAGCGATTTCCTGGATGTGGTGGACGAACAGAACTGGTAGGAGTAGAAGCATACGAGCAGGTAAATATGGGAATGACAGGGGTGCTCGATGGAGATTATAGATAAGTTGGAGCATGTGTGACAGAAGTGGAGTGTTAAATCAGTTAATCGGAGATGTTACTCGAAATGATTTTGATGGAAGGATGTAAATTATTGCGAAGTGATACGGGGGAGATAGAGTATGGAGTACGTGAAAAGAAGAAAAAAGTATGAAAGGTATTTAAATGGTGGGAGGGATAGGAAAGTAGATGTACGAGAAGAAAAGCTTAAAAGTTTGCATTGCTACGATGATGAAGATGAATAGAAGTTTTATCCGTGATGGAACGAGGAGCGTGCCTGAAAGTAGGTTGTCGTGTGTGACACAAAATTGGTTGAGCAGGATAGCTGTAAAAGTTTTACTGATGAACAAAAACCACATGTAAGCACCGAGCGATCAGATTTTTTAAATCGAACAAAAGTCAATACGTCACAGTCTTTTCAATCCTATCAAACTTCAAAAAATGTACAACGAGCGTTGTATTTCGATGTGGAAGATGCGTGATCAAGAACAGGGATTTGAGATCGAGCTTTTCTTGCCATGATCTTTTATCGAGAGATTAAGCTCAATTCGCTCGAGTATCAAGCGAGACTGACAGAAAAAAATCTAGAGCTGACAAGAAAAATCTAGAACTGGCAGGAAAAATCTGGAACTGACAGAAAAAGTCTAGAACTGACAAGAAAAATTTAAAACTGAAGGGAAAAATCTGGAATTTATTTAATTATATATTTCAAAAACAACTTCTTTAATAAAGTAGGACAATAGGTTATCGTAATTTGATTATAAAGGGTGGATAAGAGATTTTACATCAGATCAGCTAACTGAGTCTACGTATCTTGCATTATTTATAAATTAAAAAGATTAAAGCACGGTCAAAAACTCTAGCGCAGATGCTATAATACACCACCCCACATTTAGTGGCTATATGAACACAACTAATGGTGAAGTTGTAAATACGAAATAATTACCTTTACTTTTTTAACATTACACACGAACAGGAAAGTATAAACCTATATGCTGTTTTACAACCTTCGTCGGGAGGCTTAAACGGGAACGCCCCATGGTAGGCTAAAGCCTAGCCAGTCATTGGGCGTTTCGACCTTAGTCTACTCATCACAACAGGTTGATCTCATTAGTGTGGCCTTGTATCTACACAACTTTGACTGTACTTGATCCTCAGTAAACCTCTAAAAGGAAATCACTAAGAGTACGTTCCTCCACCGGTGACCAGCCTTACATCTATAATGGTTTTCGAATGCAGTAGTTTCACAGGACAAAAGATGTGTGATATTTCCTTCATTCATCAGTTGCTAAGGTTTTTGAGCAAGCAACTCACACTTGTTCAACTGTAGCCAAAGCTTAAACATATGCTCTGATTCAAAATATGCCACTCTACATATAGTTGTTATATGAATACATATAATAGTGACGTTGTTTTATTTATGTGTATTTATCTTTTATATATTGTTTTTAATTTATTAAAAGTAGATAAATAATAAATTAAGTGCCTGTTTATTTTTATTTGTCTTTTAGTCGAAGTTTCGTCCAGTGCTTTAAAGAAAACGTATACGATTTATTATGCTCTGGATACATAACTTATTGCTGCTTAAATAAAAACCTAAACTGCATTGTTTGTCTTTGCACTATAAATTATTTATCACAAATATCAAATATTCTGTAGCTTAGAAAATTTCAAAAGTGAAAAATATATAATTAATAAAAATTAAATAATTTATTTAATTAAATAAATAAATAATATATATATTCTTGTCACGCAACCCTCTATCATAATCAGCTGAATGCTGTAAAAGTAAAGAATTTTAATTTTCACAATTCTATAACTGTAAAATCGACCTGATAATAATTTATAAAAATGGAATTAAAGAATATTAAATCTTCAATTTTGAATGCAATCTTAAAAATAGCGTCATCGTGGATTATCACAACAACAATATTTGTTCTCACATCAATGCAATCAACATATTTCACAATTCTATAGCTGTATGGTATGTATGGAACTCAAAATAAAGTGCACATACAAGAATGCTTTAATATAACAAATAATTAAAGTATGAAAAGTGGATTCACGTTTATTTGACATCAAGTCGTTTGTACTAAATAACTCACCGTTTTATAACGGTGTACGGTGCGTAAACACTTAATCAGAATTTCGGTTCAAAAACACGTAATATTTAAAAATTTATAACTACAAGAGACACATATTTTAAATTAGCTTTTCGAATTCAACATAGCTTTTATTTTGACAAATGTATTTTTAAAAGTTATAAGCGTCATATTCGATAAAAATAACGCGTCCAACTCGCAACACATGCACCATTTTGTAAGGCATCAGTTATGCCTATACAGATTTTAAGATTAATTATTTTTTATTAAACTTTTTCAAAAATAACTCTTGGTGGAAGTTAAATTAATCAGTCCGTTTTAGTGAGAGAGAAAATGGGTCTGACATAAACGTTAAACATTTTTAGACAAATAAGAGCAAATAAGAACTAATCAAGAAAAATGATTAAGCAATCATTCGATGCTGGTTTTTACTTCCTTGTTTATTTTGTTTCATTGTATAAGAGAATAAATTACATGTTAAGGGATTGCCAATATTCGGAATGGCGATTATACATGTATTGACATGTGTGATTAAGACAAGGACGGTCTTTAGAACGTTGACTGCGCAACCAGATACGAAATACATAAAATCAACGTTTATCAATAATACTTTAACGAGACGATTGTCAAAATTAACTTTAACATTAAAGAGCAACATAAAATTGTACTATAAAACTGATGCTAAACTTAGTGGCATATTCAAAAGTAAACCAGTAACCACATCACAATGCGAAATATATGCAATTCCGTGTGCAGATTGCCAGGCGACTTATGTACATAAGTTTATGAACATAAACAAGGCTTAAAACAGACAACTTGAAGAAAATCGATACATCTTCAGCAATATTCAATTATATTATTGAAACTGACCGTAACATTGATTTTGAAATACACTGACATCCTACACAAAGAAAACCAGTTAGGACGCAGGCTTGTCCTGGAATCGTTGTATATTTCCAACTTTTCTACAATGGAAGAGGACAAATCTAAGTGGTCATTAAAATTCCTTACACCAAATGTACACAAGGATGTGAGTAATAAACTGGTCAAGCATCGGGATAAAATTGCCAAAAGGAAATCAACTATTACTGATAGGGCTATGACAAAGATACAAATTAATTTTTTGATTAACATGTTTTCTTATATTTTAAGATTGAAAAGGACTCTTGAGTAGGAATATCTAATAATAAATAGTCTTCTGACAAACAAAAAGGACCAAAAAAGGAGAAATAAAGAAAAATGATTGGTCAATTTTGTATATTCGATGCTAGTTTTGACTTGCTTGCTTATACTACTGTTCCAGTTGGTCAGAACTTGCAATAATATTTTCTCGTATTTCCAATTTTTAAGTATATGACATGCTGTTGATGAAGAAGTTGATTAAGTCAGTTGTTCATTGTTTTCATTAAACTTTTTTCAATTACACTATACCGTTACGTACGCAAGTGTTTAGTGGAAAACGATCTACTAAAATATATGGCATTACACTAATTATGTTGTTTTGAAGTATAATTTTTAATTATCGTTTCATTGATTAACAATAAGACTATGAAAGATTATGAATTTGTTAGAAATATTCAATACATCATGACTGCGCACGTTATCGAATGTTATGCTTGCTTGCCTTTATAAATCCTATATAATACGACCACTTAAATGAACATTTGAGTTGATCTAGTTACAAAAATAAAAGCAACAAAAGCGACCAATCATTTTTGAAAATGCATCGGCTTGGAATATTTGAAAAATTACTTAATTTAAATGGAATAGTTAATTATTTACGTTTAAATTCATTTTTACCAACAAACTATTAAATTTATTGTTAATATACTCTAACACCTGCAAATATTAATGTATTAATGCTATAATTTGTTTTATATTAAATTATTAGAGATTACAAAGATCTGAACATACAATACTTTATTTTTTAACAAAGTTATTTACAACTAAGTTATTTATAAATTTATCCAGATAGCCTTATTCTTAATAAAACTGATAAAATTTAGCATACGTAAAATGAATTTAATTTGTATATTTATAAACTTATTTATAAATAAATTTATTCTTATATTTATATATTCATAGCATATATAATATAAATGTCTTGTTTGTGATTAAGCTAGTAGCAGCTAACGAAATATAAAATTAAAAAAATCAATTATTTTTTATAAATATTTACACTCAATTCATATTTTATTAATATCTAAGACATTTGTCTGGTGACGATATAAATTTTCTTAATTGAAACTTATGGAAAAAACATTGTCTTGTACAAAGACAATAAAATAATTATCAAAAAATAAAAAATAAAATCTGTGAAATGAATTGGTCCCAGTACTCAAGGCGCTTGTCGTCTTCTGCGTGGCGAGCGACAGAGCCACAAAAAGACACAGCATGGGCTAAATGGCTGGCCACAAGAATGTTCGGAAATGTGTAGTACCATACAAGATTTCGGCCGCCTTTCCATAGCAGAAATGTAGCCCAGCCTGGTCTTTTCCGTCAACACTCAGAAGACAGGTCGGCTCTAACCTTGACGGCAAGATTGCCACTTCAAAATGTCTACCAATATCGATCAGGAAAATTTGCTCTAATGAAGACACTTATCGCGAATGTGTATCTATATTTTAAAGAGAAATGATCGGTCGAGGATACACCACACCTCAGATTAATCATCAAATTAAGTTCGTCGATCAAATGCAAAAATTACAATTGCTTTTCAAACCATCCGTTTGTGAAATCAGAAATGTACGTCGTATTAAATTCGAATATCACCCGTCGTATGCAGACCTTGAAAGGAGTATCAAAACTTCTTCGAGACAACTAGACCCATTACTGACTGCTTGTACAAACGAAGTAACAGCATGCTGTCAACTGATTTAGCCATACAAAATATTGTTTGTAAGAATCCTGGAAAGAAGAATACCTCGATGAAATAGCCTAAAGGCAACAGCAAACATTATAGACGACCCCGGTGCTAGTGTTGTGATGATATGCTTGTTACAGAATGGTTTTAAGCAACAAAGACGGGCGTAAGATATCGCCCGTCTTGATAACAGGGCTATCAACCTGAAGAGTTGGTTTGCTAACTCGATGTTAAATCACCCATCAATTAGTCTGTTCGACT
>WNNJ02003825.1:0-34627 GCA_012934845.2 Pomphorhynchus laevis
CAACAAACTAATATTTGTGCCAACAAACTAATATGCAACCTTTCCAATAAGCACATATAAACATCCAACACGTCAACTCAAACTACCCCCGTCGTTTCTAATGTCCTTTCTCCACCCACCGACCCTGCCACCATATACACTTCCCATTCCATGTCATCTTCACTCCCCGACACCCCACGTCCCGTCCTTCCTGTCTCGTTTCTCAATAACTTGCATCCATCAATCAAAATCACCTCCACCAACCTCCACTATCCTTCCACTCATAACCTTTCCTCACATCGCTTGCCACCCTCTTTATTATCATTATCCTCTATGTCTCCCGTCGTCAAACCAAATCCCTCCAAATCATCAACTGCCAGCTCTTCTATCGTAATCCCACCTACTCACGTCAGTCGTCCTCCTTTACGAAAGCGCTTTGCTTCTCGCGATCGTTGCGTCATTGTTACTAATATCACGCCTTCTAACTCCTTATCTCCACAAGCACGTCTGGACCACGATGTTTCCGCCTTCAGATCTATCCTCTCGTCTATTGTTCCTGCGGATAAACCATCCTTTTTCAAGGACATTTCTCCTGTCGCATTCATCCGTCTAAACAAATCTTCTCAATCTAATCCTTCCCAGCCCCCTCTCCTAAAAATTGTTTTCAAGCATCGCTCTCACGCGTCTTCTGTCCTCTCTCAACGATTCAAACTCATGTCATCTTCAACCACTCGAATTTTCCCCGATCGCGCCCCTTCCGAAATCGCTCAAATCTCTTCAGCCCGCATTGAAAAACGTCGTCGCGAGGAAAACGGCGAAACATCACTCTCCATCCGAAACATAGACGGAAATTTTCAAGTTGTCCACACCCGTCCAAAAATTCGATGGCGCTCCATCTCTCCTATGTGTCTTCTCCACTAGTCTCTTTCGCCACAGCACACGGTTTCCGCCTCGGTCTCCTCAACACTAGATCTATTCTCAATAAATCCGATCTTATCCTCAACCTATTCACCAAGCAATCCATCAATCTCTTCTGCCTCACCGAATCCTGGCACTCAGATTCCGACGACCTTTCCATTCGCCGTCTGCTCTCTGCCTGTTGCTCCCTAGTCGACTCCGCCCGCCCCCTCAGCTCATGCCCTTCTAAATCCTCTAATCATGGCGGCATCGTCGCATTCGCGCGTCACCCAGCGTCTCTTCGCAAAATCAATCCCCCTTTCAGTCCTTGCTATTTTGAATTGCTCACTTGTCGTTATTCTAACCCGATCACTCTAGATCTCGCAATTGTATACCGTCCTGGTTCATCAGCTCCTACAGCCTTATCTTTTACCGAACTCGCTGACCTCCTTTCTAATTGTTCTTTATCCTCAATCCCTTCACTCGTTCTAGGCGACTTCAATATCCGCCTAGACCGCCCCTCTTCCACAGATTCCATCCGCTTCATCAACATTCTATCCAACTACAATTACAAACTAATCTCCACTGCCCCCACACATATACTTGGCAAGGCACTCGACATCATCGCTGTCCCCGATCATTTTGCTGCCCACACCTCACTGTCCATCTCTGATCATGGTCTATACGATCACTTTCTTATCACCCTTGATCTCGCTCGCAACCACACCCCTCCTCACACACTTACAATCCTACGTCGCCCTTGGAGAAATCTTGACCTCTCCCTTCTCCGCTCTGCCTTACTCAAATCGTCTCTCATTACCCACAATAACATATTCATCTCCTCACGATCTCGTCTTTCTTTTCGACTCTGAACTCACATCCACTCTCGATATTCTCTTGCCCTTCAAGTCTCACCCACACCGTCACTTGCACCGTGCCCCATGGTTTGACATCCAATGCCTACTCTCAAAGCGTCGACTCCGCCATGCTTTTCGAGTCTATCACCGCTCTCTCAGACGCGATTTCCGCTCGATCACTCCGTCTTTCCGTGATTCCTATCTTGCTCTTCGCCGGTCTCATCTCAACCTACTACGTACCAAATGCAACTCCTTCTGGCAGCATAAAATCATCACTTCATTCAACTCTAAGACTCTCTGGCATACTTTTAACTCAATCCTGGCTCGTTCCTCTACGCCTTGCAACATCAATGCTAATGATTATTCGTCATTTCTCCAGACTAAAGTATCCACGCTGCTCTCTCACACCCCGGTCTCCATCCTATCCCACTCTGCCCAGTCTACTCTCATCCTTCCGGAACTCTTTCATCTTCTCCCTGTATCACCTACAGAAGTATCATCTGTCCTCATGTCCTTGTCCAACAAAACCTCACCTGCCGATCCCCTGCCTACCCACATATTAAAATCTATATGCTCATCGATATCCCCATTTCTCACAACATTGTTTAACTCGTCCATCTGCAGTCGTATCTTCCTTTCACACTGGAAATCCGAAATCGTTCGTCCCCTCCTTAAGAAACAATCGCTCGACCCCTCCCTTCCTTCTAGCTATCGCCCCATTTCACTACTCCCTACTCTTTCAAAGCTCTTAGAACGCCTCATCTTAATACAAATCAACGCTTATCTCTCCTCATCCAATCTGTACCCTCCTTTCCAATCCGCTTTCCGCTCTAATCACTCAACAGAAATCGCATGCATAAAAGTGTACAACGACTTACTCATTTCTCGAGACAAGGCTCTATATAGTGTTCTCATCTCCCTCGACCTCTCCTCCGCATTCGACATTGTCGACCACTTCGTCCTCCTTTCTCGCCTTCGTTATGATTACGGCTTTTCTTCCTCCTCCGTAGCTTGGTTTGCCTAATATCTATCCGACCGTTCCTTTCGCGTCTGTACACTGCAATCTGTTCAACATGAATACTCCAAGTTAGTGTTCTATTAAAGGTAATACCTAAAATTTTCAGCGCCTTACATCGCTAAATAAGTTCACCACTATAAGTTGCTAGTAGTATACTAGACAATTGACTCCTCCGTTCGATAAATAAAATCAATTATCTTGTTTTTTTGTGTATTCAGTATTCTGTCGATTTGTATCCAGTCACTCCGCAACATGTTTGAATTGATCGTTAACCACATATACATCATTTGATCGACTAGCATATATCGAAACAATCAAAGTAATGTCATCCGAATAATTTACGTAGATATTCCTACGGTGCTTTGGTTACAAGTCATTCACAAATATATTGAATAAAATAGGCGATAATACTCCTACCTGCAGAATTCCACACTAATAATAATAATAAAAATACAAATTTATTTAATGTGGCAAATGCGTACAATCTGTACGCTTACAAGACCACAAACAAAAATGAAAAAGTCAAGCGGATAAATTGTTAAAATGGGATCGGATTTGTCGTTTGAAGCACTGCAGGGAAGTTGATTGGCGTATATGAATGGGCAGATGATTCCACGATAGAGGAGCAGCCACCAGGAAGGAGCGGAGTCCAAAGGAGGTAGAGTAGTTTGGGACATGTAAAAGAAGGGAATTACAGGAACGCAAGGAACAGTAAACAGGACGAGAATTATCAAGAAAAGGAAGGTTGAGAAATGAAGGGGTATGAAAAGTTACAAGGCGGAAAGCAACGATAAGAAGACGAATTTGAACACGACAATAAATTGTAGGCAAATCGAGAGAAGCAAGATGGTAGGATGTATGATCAAAACGACGAAGACGGAAGAGAATTCGGACAGCTGCATTGATGATGCGTTGTATGGGAAGAAGAGTGGATTTAGGTGAGTTGGAAAATAGACTAAGACAATAATCGAGTCTAGAAAAAAGGAGAGATGATATGAGAGTCATACAAGAAGGGAAATCGATCAATCTACGAACTTGACGGAGGTTGCGGAGTATCAAGGTAGATGAGCGTACTTTATCTCTAACGAAAGGTTTAAGTGAAAGTCGGTTGTCAAAATGGAAGCCTAGGAAAACGAGATTATCAACGATAGGAAGAATTGTAGAATTTAATGATACGGAGGGAGGTTCGAAGCCGAGGCGTCGAGGTAGGATCCACATAATTTTGGATTTATCAGGATTCAGAGAAAGGCGAAGGGAAGAAAGATGATTGGAAATTGAGACAAGACAGTCCGAAGCGGAAACACTAAGATCGTGAATACGATAAACAGGTGCATGAGCATAGATGAGAATGTCATCAGCATATTGCATAACATGGAAGTTAAATTTATGAGAAATCGAAGACAAATCACCAAGAAGAAGAGAGAAAAGTATAGGGCCTAATACGGAGCCTTGTGGAACACCGGACGGAATGGACGAAGGATGGGAGAGAGAAGAGTTAGAATATACGCGAAATGTACGGTTTGATAGATATGAAGAAAACCATGATACAGTGGGTAAAGAGAAGCCATAATCATGACGAAGGCGATGGAGAAGAATCGAGTGATCGACGATGTCAAAAGCAGACGATAGATCAAGAGAAACTATGACACTACATAATTTATGATCGCGCGATATGAGTAAGTCGTTATAAACTTTAAGACATGCAATTTCGGTAGAGTAATTAGAGCGAAAAGCGGCTTGGAAGGGAGGAAATAAGTTAGAGGAATAGAGATATGTATTAACTTGCTTAAGAACGAGACGCTCAAGGAGTTTAGAGAGGGTTGGGAGAAGTGAAATAGGACGGTACGAAGATGGTAGTGAGGAGTCGAGAGATTGCTTTTTGATGAGAGGACGAACAGTGGCGCATTTCCAGATGGAAGGAAATGTACGGCTACGGATGGACGAGTTGAACAATGTGGTTAGGAAGGGTAAGATAAAGGAGCAGATATTTTTAAGCAAGTGAGTGGGAATTGGGTCAGAAGGAGAGGTTTTATTAGGTAATGACAGCAGAACCGAAGAAACTTCATCAGACGAAACGGGAAGAAGGTGGAATAGTTCTGGGAGGGAAGTATTTAAAGATAAGAGTGGGTACAAGGGGGCTATGGGTAGTAGGGAAAGTAAATTAGATAGCTTAGTTTGTAGATAAGAAGAAAATTCATCAGGATTTATATTACAAGGGGTAGATGATCGTGAAAGAATTGAGTTTAAGATTTTCCAATGAGATTTAGAGTTGGAAGATGACTCGAGTTGATTTCGCCAAAAGAGAGTACGTTTAGTACGTATAAGAATGAGATGTGAACGGCGTTGAGAAAAGTAGGAATCACGAAGATTTGGAGGGAGTGAGTTGGGTGAACGTTTAAGAAAGCGTTTATACATACGAAAAGAGTGACGGAGTCGACGCTTAGAAAGACTACAGTCAGAATCGAACCAGGGAGCATGGCGCAAGCGCTGGGAACGTCGAAGTCGACTAGGCAGAAGGTTATTGAGGATCGACGTAAGTTCAGAATCAAACAGAATGCAGAGATCATCGGGAGAGAGATAGTTAAGAGGAAGTGAAAAGAGTGAAGAATTGAGTAAGGCTGTGCAGAGAATAGGGATATCGAGAAGCTTCCAGGGTCGACTTGGTGTAGATAATGGTAAAGGCGGAGAAGGAGGATGGGGACGAGTAAGAGTAAGAGTGACAAGGAAATGATCGGACAAACCAGGATCAGTAATTGACAAGGAGGTATAGTCATTGAAGCAGTTAGGAACAGCAATGATGTCGAGAGCACCGCCGAGAATATGAGTTGGGCTTGTTGAAAGTAATTTATAGTTAAAATCAGAAAAAAGATTAGTTAAAGTGATAGAGTCAGAGTCAGACGGGCGATCAAGACGAATGTTAAAGTCACCGAGAACAAAAGAAGGAGTATAAGACAATGAACAGTGAGACATTAGATCTGCAAGGTCGTTAAAGAAGATACGTGATGGGGCAACTGAACCTGGACGGTATACAATCACAAGTTCCAGAGGGAAAGGCGTTGATAATCTGCATATGAGTAATTCGAACGAAGTGTAACGGATGTTAACGTTGATTTTACGTAAAGACATTGGGTGACGAGCAATGGCAACAATACCGCCATGGTTAGACGCAGTAGATGTATGAGATGTAATTTGACGAGCTGATTCAACTAGAGAACAACCAGAGCGACATAGACGACGAATAGCAAGATCGTCGGAGTCAGAGTGCCAGGATTCGGTAATGCAG
Source organism: Pomphorhynchus laevis (assembly GCA_012934845.2). NCBI lineage: Eukaryota > Metazoa > Acanthocephala > Palaeacanthocephala > Echinorhynchida > Pomphorhynchidae > Pomphorhynchus > Pomphorhynchus laevis. The sequence continues at coordinate 6,035 of WNNJ02003825.1, forward strand.
AGAATATCGATAGATAATTGATCGAAGATATCGAGAAGCATATCAGCTTTATGAAGAATGGAGCGAGTATTGAATAGACTAAGACGAAAAGTATGCTTAGGAGCGAGATCGACTAGCGAAGAAGACAAGGGGGAGAGATGGGACGCCATCGAATTTTTGGCCTTGTGTGAAGAACGTGAAAATTTCCGTTGATTTTACGTATAGATAAGGATGACTCGCCGTTTGTTTCACGTCGATGTTTTTCAATGCGAGCTAAATTGAGCTGGGCAATATCAGAAGGGGAGCGGTCAGGAAAGATACGGCAAGTAGATGAAGTGGTAAGAAGTTTAAAACGTTGGGAGAGTACCGAAGAGGCATGTGAACTATGTCGGAAAACGATTTTTAAGAGTGGAGGACTGAGATGATTTGATTTAGTGGATTTGTTTAAACGAATAAAGGATACAGGAGCGATATTATTGAAGAGTGATGGGTTATCATCAGGAAGAATGGTTGCTAGGATAGACCTGAAAGCAGATACATCATCATCGAGGCGAGATTGTGGAGAAGCAGATTCGAAAGCTTTAAGTTTGATATGATTATACAGCGATCGCGCGAAGGAAAACGATTTCGTGGAAGTGGTGGACGGACAGAGCTGGTTGGAGTCGAGGTAGATGAGCAGATAGAAGTGGAAATGACAGGGGTGCTTGATAAAGAATTAATATTGGTTGGAGCAAGTGTGACAGGAGCGGGGTGTTGAATCGGTTGATCAGAGATGTGACTGGATATGATTTTAAATGAAGGATGTAACTTATTGGGAAGTGTTACGTGGGAGGTAGAGTAAGGAGAATTAAAATAGGTTGGGGCATGAGTGACAGGAATGGAGTGTTGAATCAGTTGATCGGAAATGTTACTGGAAATGATTTTGATGGAAGGGTGTAAATTATTGAGAGGTGATACAGGGAGAGGTCGAGTAAGGAGTACGTGAGGAGAATAAAGAAGTTTGAGATTTATTTAGATTGGGGGAGGAATAGGAAAGAGGAGGTACGAGATGAAAAGCTTTACCGTTAGCATTGTTAGAATGAGAAAGATTAATGGAAGTTTGGTACGTAGTTGAACGAGGAGTGTGTGAGAGAGTAGGTTCAATAATGGGATTATATGATGCGAAGTCAGGTGTTGATGCGAGGGAAACATCTAAAACAGCATTGGTCTGAGTGGTCGTGTGTGATACAGGAGTAGATGAGCAGGATAACTGTAGTAGTCGTACTGATGTACAAAAACCGCAAGTGAAATGTTTACGTTTATACACCGAGTGGTCGGATATTTTAACACGAACAAGTGTCCATACATCGCAATCTTTGGAATCGCATCCAACTTCAAAGCTGGTATAACCATCATTGCATTCCGATGTGGAAGATTCTTGATCAGGAACAGGGATCTGAGATCGCGCTTTTTTAGGCATGACCTTTTGTCGATAGATTGAGCTCAATCCGCGAGCGTAGCGAGCGGAACTGACAGGAATAATTGTATGTTTATAAGAAACCAAAATTTTTTTACTACCTTACAAATACTCGAGATGATCCCCTCGCATTTGATCCTTTGTGCTCTGTCTGTGAGATAATTATGTATCCACTTAACCATTCAAAGCGGCAATGTGATACTTAACTTACGAATTAATATATCGTAATCAATTCTATCATATGTTTGTGTAAGATCAAGTTGAATCATTCTCACAACCATTTTCCTGTCAATTGCGCATAGAACACTATTATATATCCTGATCAAGGCATTGGTAGTTGACTTGGCTGGTCTATATGCAAACTAATCATCATCAAGAAAATCTTGATAATGTGGCTTTTATAAAGTAAGTAAAAATCTCTCCATCAATCTAGCAAAGATAAAAATTAGGGATATGGGCAGCGCAATCTACGTTAACGGCACCAGATCATTTTGAAACTAATGGTTTTGTAAACGTTTGGAGCTAATGGTCATTTAGATCCTTTTGGACTAACTCATGGTCATGAAAGCGTGCGCCAGCACGCATTTAGCACGTAAAAATACATCTAGAACTTCAGCCTGTCAGGCACAACGCTTTTCCGAAAACTTTCCGAGAAATAACTCGACAGAATTAGGGATAATTCTACTCTGAATTCTTTGACCAACCATTTTGATATACCAGAACCGACTGCTTTACTAAGGTTTATTTTTTTTATCTTATGAATTAGTTTGTTCACATCAATATCGCTTTCAGTTGGCACATCAAAGTTCCTATAGTTTAGCTGTTTCAGTTGTTGGAATCCTACTAAACTACTTGAATCGTTACGGTACGATTCGTTACGGTAACATACCGTGATATAGTCACTTATTACGGTAAGTGACTCATTAATACCATAAATCATTTTGTACACGTCCTCATCTCTTTCCAACAGGTAATGAATGACAACTCCTGAGTATGTACCCTTCACATGTCTCCACCATTCTTTTTGATCCTTATTTTTCAATCCATTTGCAAACCACTCTCTTTTAGATCTCTCAATATAAGTATTTAGCTTAGTTGATATACGAGAACGGCTCAAAGTTGCACACTGTATACTATGAAATAAAAAGAAAAAAGATCAATTCAAATTCTAAATAATTCCCGTTTGAATAGTTTATGTAAAGCTTAGCTTACAGCTGAGCTAACAGCTGAGCTAACTTTTCGTAGCATATTACGAAAAGCTTTATCTTGTTGATTTTGAATGTCTTTAATAACTGGAATTATCCAGCATGGATCATCATTATATACCAGTACTGTACTTTGCAGTGAAAATAACTTTGTTACCCACTTTCATGTACCCTCAATCAATAGCAAATCATCACTAAAACTGACTCTATCCCAATCAATATCCCTCAAAGTACCAACAACTGAGTACTGAAACGTAACGAGATATCGGTCACGCTTATTATAAACGATTTCACTATTTTACTTTCTTGGTTTAATGTGGTACAATCAGAATGATACCATGATCTGATGTAGAAAGATGGGCTGTATATTCTTGGTAGTGATTCATAAGCGTTCACATTTGTGTAGACTAGGTCAAGCTTTACACTGCCTGTTAATATAATATAATTATTATTATTATATTATTTGTTAATAATACAAATTTATTTAATGTGGCAAATGCGTACAAATTAACTGTCTGCATATTAACTGTCTGCATCATTCGCAAATTAACTGTGGCTATCTAAAATTAATTGAGGCTATCTTATCTATATTCAAGTGATTGAAATTACCCGCAAGTAAAAAATTTGAAACTTAAAAATTGGAAACACTTCTTAAATGATTATATATAAGATCCAAAGCCTTTTGCTTATTTCGGGTTGGAGGATGATACACGGCTGTTATTGCTAGCTGAAATTCTCCATTATTTAATTTTCTATGTAAATTTATTGTTAAAAGTTAAAGATCGTCGTGCGCTAAACCCTCCACAATTATATATATCAAAAGACAGTGTTGATTTGACAAGGATGAAATACCTCCACCTCTTAGACCATCTTCCCTATAAACACCATAACACGAATACCCGGAAATTATTGATTAATCCACTTTTTTAAATATCATTTACAGCTACGACCGACACTAACTATGCTCAACTGCAAGTACAGTGCTCGACACACGACTGGAGCGTCTAAACAACAATCGCCTGCGTCAATAGTAAGTCTAAAGTAGACTTACGTAGATTTTGTGCAAACAAATTAATCTGCATCCTCTCCCATAAGCACATATCAACATTCAACACGTCCACTCAAACTACCCCCGTCGTTTCCAATGTAATTTCACCACCCACTAATCCTGTCACCATATATTATCTTTATCCTCTATGTCTCCTGCTGTCGAACCAACTCTCTCCAAATCCTCGACCGCCACCATATCTCCTATCGTGATCTCACCGACTCACGTCACTCGTTCTCCTTTACGGAAACGCTTCCCTTCTCGCGATCGCTGCGTCAACGTAGCTAATATCACTTCTTCTACCTACTTATCTCCACAAGCACGTCTCGAGCACGATGTTTCCGCCTTTAGATCCATCATCTCGTCTCTTGTTCCTCAGATAGACCATCCTATTTTAACGACATTTCTCCTGTCACATTCATCCACCTAAACAAATCTTCTCAATCTAATCCTTCTCAGCACTATCCCCTGAAAATTGTTTTCAAGCATCACTCTCACGCGTTCTCTCTCATCTACTAACGATTTAAGATCATGTCTTCTTCAACCACTCGCATTTCTTCGATCACACCCCTGCCGAAATCGCTCAACTCTCTTCTGCCCGCATCGAAAAACGCCGTAGCGAGGAAAACGTCGAACTTTCTGTTATTATTCATGATAATGAATAATAACAAAGTGTAGGAATTTGGGTGTAATTTTGCACAGGACATTGAAAACTAGCTCAAATACTGAATTTATTCATGGTAATAACAATAATAACACGGCATATTTTTTAAAGTGGCAAATTTTGGACTCTGCCTGAATAGCCTTTTGGCTTTGGTATGTATTGGAATAATAATAAATGCGTGCCAACTGCACGCTTACAAGTCCACTAACTAAAAGCACAGCAAAAGTTATAGATAAATTTCTTAAATTGTTTAAATATGATCGGATCTGGCGTTTGAAATACGGAATTGAGGTTGTTTTGCGTATATGAATGGGTAGCTGATTCCAATAGAGAGGAGAAGCCACAAGGAAGGTGCGGAAGCCAAAAGAGGTAAAATAGTTTGGGACATGTAAAAGAATGGAATTACGGGACCGCAAAGAACAGTAATCAGGACAAGAATTGTCGAGACAAGGAAGGTTGAGAAATAAAGGAGTATGAAAAGTTACAAGGCGCAAAGCAATGAGAAGAAGACGAATTTGAACACGAGAATAAATGGTAGGCAAATCGAGAGAAGCAAGATGCTGGGATATATGATCAAAACGACGAAGACGGTCGTCATCAACATATCATCCAACTAATGACATGTTGATCGAGATGAACGTGCTCCGATTTCACAACAACACGTATGTGATTAACTAAGTCGAACGCGTTTGAGAAATCAAAGAAAAATCCATGATTAGTAATCATGGAATAGCATTTTCAGAAGCCATGCTGGACCGGGATAAGAATATGAAATCTATCTAGAAATTAAATTATGTTTCGCTTTTTTAATATTTCTAGCACACGACAACACACGCATTTGGTTTTATAAATTGAAGATCGTTATATGATAATATATTTCCTGAGTAATAATAATACAATAACTTATTTAACGTGGCAAATGCGTGCAAAATGCACGCTTACATGACCACTAACAAACAAAAAAAGAACATCAAAAGTTCACAGATAATTAGTTAATTGTTGAAATGGAATTGGATTTGGTGTTTGAAGCACGGCAGAGATGTTGATTGACGGATATGAATAGGCAATTGATTCCACAATAGAGTAGCAGCCACCAGGAAGGAGCGGAGTCCAAAAGAGGTAGAGTAGTTTGGGACATGTAAAAGAAGGGAATTACAGGAACGCAAAGAACAGTAATCAGGACGAGAATTGTCGAGAAAAGGAAGGTTGATAAATGAAGGGGTATGAGAAGTTATAAGGTGAAAATCAATGATAAGAAGACGAATTTGAACACGAGAATAAATGGTAGGCAAATCGAGAGAAGCAAGATGGTGAGATGTGTGATCAAAAAGATGGAGACGGAGGAGAATTCGGACAGCTGCGTTTACGATGCGTTGTAATGGAAGAAGAGTGAATTTAGGTGAGTTGGAAAATAGATTAATACAGTAATCAAGTCTTGAAAAAAGGAGGGAAGATATAAAAAATATTTATTTTAACATGGTAGATGAGTGCCAGCGCACGCGTACATGGCCAAAACAAAAATGTAAATTATGTCGAAAAGGTGTGAACGGAGGAAGATATGAGAGTAATATCCTCCTCTGAGAAGATATGAGAGTCATACAAGACGAGAAATCGATCAATCTACAATTTTGACGAATGTTGCGGAGTACCGAGAAGAGGGGTATGACATCATTAAATGTCATCGTTAACCATCAGCAATGTAATCATTAAGTATTCTGCTACGTTATAATTTCAAGTATTCTCAAGATGTTATGCTTATGCATGCAATAATACCCATGGATAGGCTCTCCATTTAAAAATCCTTTTCCATCCAACACTAAGCATAAATATTTATTTACCACATATTACGAGAATACTAGTTTTCCTTCTGCGATTTATCGTCGTAAGATTACGGATAACCTTGTTATAATATGCCCAAAATCTATATTCTCATTATGTGACCTGACGGGATACGCTCACAACGACGGTGGGATGTCAGTCAGGAGAAAGGAGATAGAGCAGTTCTTACAAGAGAACGGATTGCAACAAGTAGAACAGCGCCAAATAATCGGAGTGAAAATGCACAGAGAGAACGTTACAACGGAATAATTTAGTCGACTATCTGATTGCACATTCAAAATAAGTTGATATACATGGGTCGGAGAAGGTCATGCCTCAAGCCTTACATTCAGTACCGTTCCTGCTAGTGCATACGACGAAATAAATTTTTGCTGACCGATTATTCAACTTCAGAAGACGCTTGGTATTCTGTCTATAATACCGACTTCTTTACTAAATTAAGGGCCAGTTTTGCTACGTTTTGGTATGAGCGACTTTAATCACCGTTTTGGTAAGCCAAATTTAATCACCCGCATATAAGGTGAGACTAAGATTTCTATGTGAGTTTTGTCATCTGTCAAAGCTCAAATAGAAAGAACTCAAATAATATATGTCAAAATTCAAATAGATGTATTTTGCCATACGTTCCCTACGTATGCCCAGTTATCCTATGTGTGACGTAAAACGTTAACAACGGTGGACGCGTTTCGCTTTAACGAAGCTCATCAGTACCGTGACTTCAATAAACGTCCATAGAAACCTTAACACACGCTTAAACAGTGTTCAAAGCTCGAAAAGCATAACTACTCTTTATTATTCCAATACATACCAAAGCCAAAAGGCTATTCAGGCAGAGTCCAAAAAAAATAAAACAAAAGCAAATGGTCAGTCAACGTAGCTAATTAGGGTATTCCAGTGGTAGTGTTGAATGGCAGCATTGTTCATGTATCCATTTGTAGCATCGTGATTTAAACGTTCTCAAACTGGGGGCTGCAACGACTTCCTCAGGCAACGAATTCCACATGTTAATTCCTCTCCTTGAGAGTCTATACACTTTTGGTAATCTGCCAAATCTAAATTTATACAAGATTCTGCTATGTCCCCGCAACTGATCTACCCGCCTAGTGATTACATCGGTGGGATAACCTACCACATCATTCGACATATGCCATATACATAGCATTTCCAAGGATATGAACCTCTCACGTACCGACAACATCCCAATACGACTTAGACGTACATAATAGTCAATACCACTTAAGCCAATACAGAGCCTCGATCCGCGCCTAAGAATAGACTCCAGGTCTAATAGTTCTTGCTTAGTGACAGGGAAACAAGCCTGAATGCAGTACTCCAAGTGTGGCCTGACGATGGAGATGAATAACCTCTTAAACATGTGACAGCTTAACCTGAGGAATGCATTTTTAATACAATATAACGCCCTAGTAGCTTTACCTAGAAAGAAGTCGGTGTTCAACTTTGTTTTCAAGGATCTATGAACAATAATCCCTAAATCCTTATGATGATACACTTCCTTTAAGACCATATCTCCAATAAAGTACCTTAGAGTTTCAATAGGGCGACCTAGTTGCATGAGGACACATTTATCAACATTCAACCGTAGTCCGGTAGAATCGCACCACTTGATCAGGGAGTTTAGATCATTTTGTAACGATACTCGATCAGCAGGACTTCTAATGATTGACCAAATCTTTAGATCATCTGCTGATGATTCTTAATCGGAATCATCAGAGAGAATTTAGCATAAGCGTTAAATCAAGGAGTTTCTCATACTCTGCTATATTGACTGAGGCCTACGCTCTTTACCAGATCGAACTAATGTGCGGACTAATGATCGAACTAATCTCTCTGATGATTCTTAATCGGAATTCTTAATGTGCGGACTAATGATCGAACTAATCTCTCTGATGATTCTTAATCGGAATCATCAGAGAGAATTTAGCATAAGCTCTAAATCAAGGAGTTTCTCATACTTTGCTATATTGACTGAGGCCTACGCTCTTTACCAGATCAAACTAATGTGCGGACCATCCTTAAACACTAAGCAGATGTTGTTGCTGAATTGTCGCTGCACTTGTTGTTTCTAATGGATACGGCGTGTATAATGGTGGTGGACGGATGTTCTGAGCAAACAATTGTCCATGATTTCTTTCGAAATGCGGCATTTATACTAAATGGTGTTGCTTAATAGACTGGACTTTGATTCCCGACTTTCAGTCACCATGTCACTTCTAGGCGGCCACTCCAGCATCGAAATGATGGAGTACCAGGCAACACTCATCAGTAGAATAAAGTACACACTAGTCGTTTCGATTGCCTGTGTGACATTGTGAATAAAGACGTTTCCAACGCTTTGCTTAATTGTCTGAGGATTACGCTCTTTACCAGATCAAATTGGTGTGCGGACCATCCTTAAACACTAACCAGAGGTTGCTGCTGAATTGTCGCTGTACTCGTTGGATCCTTTAAGGATACGGCATGTATAGTAGTAGTGCACGGATGTGCTGAATTAGTAAAAAAATATATAAATATACATTATTTTAATCTGAGGGCGTTTTAATCACTCCATTTCTTTTCGAGAAAGTATAAAATTATGATATAAAAAAATACAAATCTTGTTTTGATTTTAGGTATTCTCCTCAATCAAATAGATTTAACTTTAACGACATCTCGAAATAGAGGCGGTTATTGTTCTGAGCCAACTTATAGAGACCCAGTGAATTATCATGCACACTACCCGAAATACGACAATGTATATAAAGAGCACTATATGTTAAGCCATGAAAGAGAATTAGAACGACGTGTTTTATTGTAAATATAAAATACTAAAAAAACGTGCATACTTGAAATTTAATTATATTCAAACTGTCCACATTTCTTAAATCATTAATTTATTAATAATTTTATTAATAATTAATAACTTTTATTAATTAATATATGAATTAATAAAATTAATTATTACTTATTAATTTTAAATAATTAGTTTTTTAATTCTTTCTAATTAATTTGGTGAATATACAACCGTTTTATTGTAAATATAAAGTACTTAAGAAATGTTCATACTTAAAATTTAATTTCGTTCAAACTGTACTTATTTCTTAATTTATTTATTAATAATTTAATTAATAATAAATCAATAGCTTTTAATTAATATATTAAAATTTAATTATATTCAAACTGTGCACATTTCTTAAATCATTAATTTATTAATAATTTTATTAATAATTAATAACTTTTATTAATTAATATATGAATTAATAAAATTAATTATTACTTATTAATTTTAAATAATTAGTTTTTTAATTCTTTCTAATTAATTTGGTGAATATACAACCGTTTTATTGTAAATATAAAGTACTTAAGAAATGTTCATACTTAAAATTTAATTTCGTTCAAACTGTACTTATTTCTTAATTTATTTATTAATAATTTAATTAATAATAAATCAATAGCTTTTAATTAATATATTAAAATTTAATTTTATTCAAACAATGCATGTCTGTAATGCTTATTTGTTTCATTATTTATTATTTATATTTTATTATATTATTTCTTTATCTCTGTATTAGTGTTTCTTTGTAATTGGCATTAACATAATTTGCTCAACAGAGTTACGATACTACTGTGATAAGATATATCACTCAGTGGTGATAAAAAAGGATGAAGTAATTATATAAATTATATAAATTTAAAATAATTAATTTTAAAATATTTATTATATAAAAAATTAATACAGAAAAAAATTGTATAGTTTGTGATATTTCAGTATCGTTAAGTTGGAAGGTTTCCGTCTCGAGCGACCTCTAACAGGCACGCTGCATTTCCCCGCTGCACTGCACAGCTTAAACGCTGCAAGAGGAAATTGGCAGCTCTTCGATCATCTGTTGCCACCATCAACATATTGCCCAGTTTTGTCAAAAAATTCGAAGTTATCGGCCCGGCAGCACCAATTGTGTCGATCGCCAACGGCACAAATTTATATTGCGATTCGTGCCCCAGAGACCGCACTAGGCAAATGACTGGCAGCAAGAATGTTGGGACACGTGAAGTCCCATACTAGCAGACGTCCCCTTTCCCATGGGACTAGTGAAGCACCGTCCGGTCTATTTCCATCGTTTCTGCAGAGCCCGATTGGTTCAAGGCGGGACGGGACACCGGCTGTGACAAGGGCACTATGAATAAGTGTGTTTACAGCACTGTGCCGATTGTGCCGGGAAATCACTCTGGGGCAGTCTAGCCCGTGAATACCAGAGGGGTCTGATACGACGCCGCACTCACACTTAAATGAAACCGAGTTGAGAATACCGAGGCGGAGGGCTGATGCAAGACATATTGAACTGTCGTCTAGTTTTGTGCCCATCGAAGCTATCGGTAGGGCATTAAGGAATGCGCCAGACCATCTGGTAGACGCGGCTAGCAAGCGGGCCCGATTTTTGGGAAAGGCGCATGAAGCTGTCAGGTGTCGGAATTCCTTCTCAAACAATGGGGCTGTCCAACGTTTTTGCAAGGTTGTATCCGTTGGAACTGTCAGATCGAATTTAGTGGTCCAACTCTCTGACGCCGTTCGGTAGTTAAGGTCACTAATACCTGAGCGATTTGCCAAATGCTCTGGGATTAATAGCACAGTTAAGTCCTTTGTGCGCGAAACAGATGAACAAAAGGCCGGTATAGATAACTCTTCGCACGCAAAACACCCAGTCCACTGATCTTAACGGGTAGCAATGCTTGACGCCAGGCTATGTCAGGGAGCATGAGGTTAAGGATTTCCTCCAGAGAACTGTGAACTTCCTCGTTGAAGGCTTTCACGAGGCCGCTTGTATAATACGGTGCGCAGCGTAAAAAGAAGTTGATCTTTGGCAGCGTCAAACAATGTCGAAGTATAAAGAAGGCGTCGTGCTTCGCAAGTTTTGAGAGCTTTCGGCTTACCTGCTGAAGTTGTGTGATAGCCGATTCCAAGAACATATCGAGGTGAAATCCGGCGCAAAGCGGAGCGCCTAGCAAGTCCGCGGATGACACATCACAGACTTTTACGTTTGGCATTATATCAAGTAGAGGTTGAATATAGGTACCGCTTTTAGAAATCACTTGGCATTTGTCTGGCCGTAAGAACAATCCAATTTTTGCTCCTTGAGTTCGAATGTGTTCGATATCATTGATTAGAGTGGAAACTTCTCCCCCTATGCAGCAGTCATCCAGATACCAAACAGCTAATGGTGACAAAATGCTGTGGGTCAGACTGTTGATGGTAAGTGAGAACAGAAGAGGACCGAGAGGATCCCCTTGTTGTACTCCCTCTTTTGAATCAATCACATTGTCCTCGAAGAGAAGTGTGCTTGGGTAATCGTAGCACATTTCCACGAAGTCCTGGATCCCCGGGATTTCCTTTTTCACAACCTGAAAAACTCCGCTCCTGCTGATTGAGTTAAAGGCATTTTCGAAGTCTAACTTTACCATCGCTGAATTGCCTACCAAACCGTGTTCAGCAAAACATCTCGCTGCATGAATTGCGGCCTCGATACCCCCAGGCACACCGACGCCAAGTTGATTTGGAAGAAGCATGCCAACCACTCTCTCGGTAGCAAATCTGCAAGCCACCTTAGCAGCTAGCCGGCGGAAGGTACACCCAACAGCTATAGGTCTGACTCCACCGTCCCCTTTTACGAAAGCCAGAAGCTTGGCTCCGCATAATATAGGCCTGATCGAGGTTGCCACTTTACCCGCAAGGATGTTACTTGTTAGCTCACAAATAGATTTCAGTAGTATGTCTCCTGCGACACCACTCGAACGACTAACTAGGTCACGTAGATGAGAAAGACTCAGGCCATCAGCGCCCCCAGCAGAAGACGGTGGAAATGACTGGAGAGCCGACAATACAGAAGGACCCGAAATAATGTGGACCTAAATCGAGATTTGACCGCGGACGTGCGCAGCTTTCATTATAAAGTAACCGCCGTTTTGGATGTTTGCGACGCAAAAGCTTGATTGTCTGCTCGTCCGCACTCAACAGCTGGTTGTTATCGGCAAGCAGTCGTACCGCTCCACGAATATCACCATCCTCCAACTTTTCAGAAACCTTGTTTCGAAGTTGATCATCCCGGCGATATACAGGTTTAGTTCTTGGTGTACTGATTGTTGTGATTGCCCCTTGACCGTACGACATGCATGCTGACTTTAACGTCGACCCTAGCGACACAGTACAGTTACCCCTGTTCGTTAGTGGCATGCGCATTACTGATTTCGCGAATCCGAGGAGTTGCATCCATGGGTTATCGTTTAGCGGGCAAGCGTTGACAGCATTTATTAGTTCGGCAAGCTTGGTTGCTACTGTGGGCCTCGCTGCACGTGGTATTCGCCGAACCAGACGTACGTTCTCGCAAAGTAGTTCCATGCTCGATAACGAACTTTGGAGGCTTGGGAAAGCGGTTGGATTGCCATTGGAGTAGGCAGCTGCTGTATTTAGTTTGTGAATCGTTGGAGGCTTGCCGGAGCCAGGGCAAGTTGAGCCTCGACCGTGCTGCCGAACAAGTCCACTTGCCACAGGCATAAAATCCCGGTAGCATACGGAGCATTGTACTCGCATAAATCCGTTGTAAGAATGTATGTATATTAGATTGTATTTAGACGTTTTGAAAATCCTTGAATGCTCTAAAAATCCTTCGACGCTTGTATGTTATTTTATTATGTTATTTATTGTAAGAACTTAATATAACCAAGACAAATTTCATTTTTTATATTATATAAAATAATATAAATATTATATATAAATATATATAATATTTATATTATATATTTTTTATAAGTATAATAATATTAATTTATTATATATATTATATATCGATAATAAATAAATTGCAAATAAATAAACACAAGTGATTATAAACATTAAAGACATACTGGATAATCTGCTTTATAAATAATGATTTTCTTAAAAAACTATTTAACTGATAAATACTTTAAAAAAGAGACATGCAGAAAAGCGAAATTAAAAAGTCAGACAGTCGTTATCATTCAAGTAGTCTTCAGTGTGCCAAGCCTCAGGTCAACAGGGATCTGAGCCCTTCAGTCACACCAACACGCCGCTCTCCGACTGAACCATTCTCGGTATTTCACCTCCTGAATAATCGAGTCGAGGCGGACTATGTTCGGTAATTGCGAGATGAAGAGCTTCAGGAACCTTAGTCTTTGTTCTGGGACACGTCCTCGTGAGAAGAAGTCTAATCCCGAGATAGCTTAAGTACCCCCAGAGGCGCACTTGGGTTTTCCCATTCAATAACAGATGCTGAACCCGTTTCAGGGCCCACTTAGCTATCTTCAGAATACGTTTGAGTCTATCAAGGTTAGCTTTCGCTGACTAATCTACCGTGACGATGAACTACATATATTTCACTCGATTTGGTTAGATAGGGAGTGGTTAAGGCTGCAAAATGAAGGAGAGTGCAGAGAGTGCTAGTCTCTTAAGTTTCTTTTTGGTGGCATGGGCCCCATGAAATCATATCACCCGCGATTTGTTGGGGTTTAAAATGAGATTGAATGACGGTAACTGATCCTTTAATCTTAAAATGAAACGGCTGATGTCAGAGACTACATCTTTGCACCTGCGTTCAGAGTACAGGGATGTGGTATCATCAGCGTATACTACTAGATGTTGGTCGCGTTTAAAGTTATTGAAAAGTTCAATGGAGGCAGCAAGATACAAGATTAGAGAAAGTGGAGAACCTTGAGGCACACCTGTAATAGGGTAGAACTGACGCGCATCAGGGTCGTCTTCATAGAAGAATCGCTTGGTATATAACAATATTTCCACCCTGTCAACAATTCTCGCAGGCAATCCAATGTACCTGAGAGAAGAGATAACAAAAGAAATGGAAATGCGGTCAAATTCAGCAAAGTCAAGAAAAACAGCCATAGCAAGCTGATGGCTGTTGTCTTGACAAAACTTATGCACTTCGCATATTGCTGTATGGACCGAGCGATCTTTTACATACACATGGAAACCTCCTGGAATTAAATTTCGCCTACTTAGATGGTCACGGATTTTACGCGCAAGCGCCTTTTTCGTAAATGGAGATTAGGGAGTTTTGAATCGATATAGGCCGCAGATCTTTAGGACATGAAATCGGTTTCTTTTTTGGTATAAATCACGACGGCTGATATTAAAAAAAAGGATTTATTTTAACGTGGCCAATGCGTGCCAGCGCACGCTTACATGACCACAACAAAACAAGACTCTATTAATAAGATATTAATTTCAGTAACATCAGACTGGGAGGCTAGTAGCATTTTGATGGCTACCTTATTTCTCTGACTGTCTGTCAAAAGCTGACAGACCCAAGTGAAGAGTGTGTGTGGGATTTGGAGGTGCCTGTAAGTGTCCCTTAGGATTTTAGGTATCTGTGACAGATAAGTCCCTGCTCCTGAAGTCACATCAAGGCGGTATTGGTTGGGGAGATAGAGTAGCTTCATAATTATGTAGGGATAGTGACTCCTCCAAAACTTTATCAAGACATATGCTACCGATCCAACCCAAGGCTCTCTCCTTCCAAAAATAAAACTGAGCTGGAATCTATATCTAGTGCTTCAGTATTCGTTCGAGAGGACCTGTTTGGTAGAAACAGAGAGATTGGAAGGTGTAGCACTTTAGCCAGGACTTTGAGTTTTGTTGGAGTGGGATTGCAAATGTGACCTATATAGGTAGTAGAAAGCAACGCGGTAGCTTGCGATGAGAGGTAGGAATTAAATTCGGTCAAACTCTCATTTCCGATTCTAGGAAAGAATTGGATAGCTGCCTGAAAGAAGGGCACTCTGATAGGATCAAGTGAAACCTTCTTGTAAGCAACGTATCTTCCTCTAACCGCTATCGAATTAGGTAATGAGAGGTAGTTTCAGCAACCACATCTTATGTAGTAGTAAAATGTCGAGAATAGAATTAGTTATTGAGCAATGAAAGGTGGGGAGGTAGTTTATGAATAAGATAATCGTTCCTAGCTCTGTGGAGTGCTACATTAATCCAACGACCAATTCTGTCGTTGAAGCCACCAAGTAACATGTCATAATCGCTACCTAACATACGATCGAGGAGGTCACGTTAAAAGACCTTGAGATGAAGATGAGTGAGGCGGGGTTGTGTACGGAGTGAAGTGTGAGTAAATATGCTTGCGAATAAATCGAGTAATGCCCTGGGGAAGACGAATAAACCGTGTTTCCTGAAGGACTATAGCATCTAGATCTCTACCAGATAAAAGGCTACGGGAGGAAGCACCTTCCGAATTCTAATGATGGGTATTCAGTGAAAAAGGCCCTTGATTACTTCCCATTATGTTGATTTAACTGAAGTGTGATGCCTCCTCCTTGTCAGAACCGTAGGTGAGAAGGTTACCCTTCTCACACTAGGTCAGACTAGGTGGAGACACTTCCCATGGCGTTATCTTTATTTCCCGTGTTGACCGCCGCAAGTTCCTTCATTTTACTTTTTTCGCCAGTTTGAGTGAAGCAAGGCTTTGTAAGGATGAATTTCTTTTCTTTGAGTACGGTGCCTTTTTTTGTCTTTGAAGTAGTCACAGGAAGTGTTCGTACTTCGTCTAGCTTTGTGGATAAGGGTAGAATAAGTTTATGTAGTTCTTTCATTTTGGCTTGCTGCCTTGCATCTTTGATATTGATTATTTCTGTCTGCAACATTATATTATCGTTGAAATTAGATTTGGCCGCTTCGGCAAAGTAAACCGGAGGGGCAGGAGGTCTAAAATGTCTGTTTTTGTATGATTTTAAAAGGCTTAACTTTCTGGACTATACAGGATGGTTCTTGTCACAGTTAATGCAGTGTGGAAGCTTTTCACACTTACTGCCATCATGATCCCCATCGCAACCACAAACTCTACACATCCAAGGAAGAGAGCATTTAGAGGCCCAGTGCCCCCATTTGTGTCATGGATTAAGATGGGGTAAGTTACTCCGTCAGAGTCAAGCACTGTGAGGGATAAATTATGACCCAAAAAGGGGGTTACATGCGTTATTTTTTAGAGAATGGGCGTGGCATGCGGAAGTTGAGCCGAAGGCCACGGGAGTAGAAAGGCCATCCTTCCCCGTTACCAAACGAACATTGGAAATATCATATTCATTTTCCTGCTTCTTTAACTCATCTTCAGATAAATAGTGCGGTATATTGTTTATTTCGATCGAAGCCAGAATGGGATCATACATTATTGTTCCAACGTAAGAGAACTTTTTTAAAGTAGTCTATGTATGCTATCGCGATGCCTGAGGTACGTAATTAGATCATTACCTCTGCCTCTTAGTACTTAATTGTGTTGAACAAACTGCTGCCTTTATATTGATCTGTGAAGCTTCTGAGCAATTTGTTAAAGATAGTTTTCCTTTCAAGTGGTTGTAATAGTTTTATAATAACTAAAGTTACCAATTTTGTCATCGGAGGAAGCTCCATCACCGTGCCTGAGATAGAATTAGAAGAGAAATCAACTCTTACCTTAGAGATTTCATCTGCATTTCTAGTAAAATGCATTTAATTTCTTTTTGATTATCCGCAAACGTTATTAGTGCACATTTTTCACCACAAAAACTATATTTTGTAAGTATTTATAAGAATCAGGACAACTTTTTTAACCAGCAAAAACAATTTTTGTAAGTATTTATAAAAATCAAGACAACTTTTTTAAGCAGTCTGCTTTAGAAATGAGTTTTTGGAGCAGGATCAATAAACACTATTTTTGTATTTCGCTAGCTGTTGCTAGCCTCGTCAGAAATAAAAAGCCTGTTTCTAGCGAAATATTAAAATAAATTGGTCTTTAATTGATCCAGATCCGAAATCCAAAAAAAAGTATAATTACGAGTTCTAAATGTAAAGAAGTAAATGTACATAAACTTATTGTTAGGTAATGGAACACATTTTATAGATATTTTAGGAAAATCGAAATTAATACTGTATTAAGCACTTTCAGTATTAATTCCACAAAAACATTTTTAGAACACACAAAAGAAATAAATTTTCAAAACATAAATACTTATGATTTTCGGACGCTTTATACAAATATTTATTTTGCAGATATTAAAGAAGCGTTAGAAAAATTTATAAACCTTAAATTTAGAAATAGATATACATTTATGTAATAATAACTACAACCCCCATGTAACAAATATATAACCATCAAGTAAATATGCATATGTGGATAAAATTGAATTAATGGAAGCCTTAAATATTTTATCATAAATGATACCATTACGCATGAATTTTTGTAATCATATAACCCCGACGCGAAAGAGACGAAGAACACTGCTAGATGCCGTTTCGTCATCACAATGATTCATCAGTGCCAGATCCCTCCCACTACTAAATATTATTAAATATTTTAATAAATCAAAATTATTTAAATGTAGGGGCGTCTATATTTAGACAAATAAAAGGTGTTCCAATGGGTGATAATAGTAGCCCAATTATAGCTGACTTATTTTTAAGATTTATATAATATGAATTTGTTCATAACTGTTTAAAAAAATAGATCTAAATTATATAAAGATATGAAGTATGTTTTGATACATTGATGATATATGTGTATTTAATTCTAGCAATTTTTATTCAATAAGCAAATATATTTATCCAGGTTTATCTAGCCTCATTCTTAATAAACCAATATTAATAATAAAGAAGGTATATATCTAAATATGAACATTGAATTAACATCGATTAAAACTACTTTTAATTTATATCGTAAAGATGACATATTCATCTATAATTTTATTGATAAAAAATAATAAACTTTGTATTAGAAAAAGATACTAGATAATCAAATTTCATTAGAGGAAATACGTCATTAGCATGTGTTTGACCCGTTGCTATGTCGGGTCGAGGAATAGGGATCGAAACATGATAGCATAGCAGTTCCTCCTGATGATCTCTAATACTTATTCTGATATAACGTCTGTTATTTATTAGTCAATTCATAAAAGTGACCTAATTATTTATATTTATTTAATTATATAAATTATATAAATAATGTTTGCTATTTATTAGTCAATTAATAACAATTGACTTTTATTTTAAATTTCAATTTTTAATTTTAGTTTGATCTAACTTATATAAAATATTATATAACAATCATTTATTATTTATAATTATTTAGTTATTTATTATTTAATTATTTAAATCTTATTTAGCATTTTTTATTTTATAATTATATTAAATACGTTAGCTGATTTGAGTTGTCTTGATCCACATGCCTGATCCAACAATTTTATGTCGTAAAGATGACATATTAAAACTTTCAAGAAACAATTTTGAATGAACATTCATGCATACTATATAATATAAAATATAATACATTTAATAATGAAATTTTAAGAATTATGTAATGATATTTGTTTTATCATTTAAATAATTTAATAGATGCATATTTTGAACTATTTTACTAAAAAATAAAATCATAAAGAAAATAGTAAAATATATAAATTAACACATGGATATCCAAATTATAGTTGCACTCATTTTAGGCGTGAGGTTTGGGGTACATTATGTCGAAAGCGTTCAGTACCCATTGTTTGTCACATTGTGGTTTAAGTAGAAAGTGTGCCAAATTTAAAGTGTCAAATGGTAAATTTTCCATGTGTCATTGGAAAGTGTGCCAAACATATCTGTACGAACAAGCTAAATTAAGATGTTCGGCGGCTATCCTGATCAGAGATATATTCGACCTGTTTATCAGGATATTCGACAATTTTATATTGTAAAGGTGGCATATTTAAATTTACAAGAAACATTTTCGCATGATCATTGATACAAATCATATAATGTTAAATATAATACATTATATAATGAAATTTTAAGAATTGCCTTAATACGGAATTGCATTGGCTTTCTTACATTACATTGGTAATTGTAGAATTGCATGGTAATAGTAGCCCAATAATAGCTGACTTATTTTTAAGCCTTATAGAATATGAATTAATTCATAACTGTTAAAAAAATAAATCTAAAATGCATAAATATATGAAATATATGTTTCGATACATTAATGATATATGTTTATTTAATTCTAATAATTTTTGTTCAATAAGTGAATACATTTAGGTCACCTGAATAAGGTGACCTAAATGTATTATAATGTATCATTATAATACACCTGAATAAGGTGACCTAAATAAGGTCACCTGAATACATTCAGGTGACCTTATTTTTAATAAATCTGAAATTGAGGTATGTATCTAAATATGAACTAGTGTATAAGATGATATATTTAAATTTACAAGAAACATTTTTTCATGACCATTCGTACATACCATATAATATAAATTATAATACATAAAATAATGAAATTTTAAGAATTACAACAATATGTAATGATACATTATAATACATCTTATTAACATCAATTAAATCTACTATTAATTTATTTTGTAAAGATGACATATTTAAATTTACAAAAAAAACATATTTTTACATGAGCATTCATGCATACCATATAAAATATAATACATTGAATAATTAAATATTAAGAATTGCAACAATAGCAACAATAGCAACAAGTCATGATACTGTATTTCTTCAAAATCATTTAAATAATTGAATAATTACATATCTTAAACTAGGTTACTATAATAAAAATTATAGTATAATTATAAAACTATATTATTTACTATAATTATAAAAATTATTCATTACTAAATTATTTACTATAATTATATATTTAGTAAAATTATATATTTTACTAAATAAATTTAGTAAAATATATAAATCAACAAAATATAATAAATATAATATTTATAATATCATAAATTAATATAATAATGTAATATAAAGCCGTAATATAAAGCCGTAATATAAAGCCGTAATATAAAGCCGTAATATAAAGCCGTAATATAAAGCCGTAATATAAAGCCGTAATATAAAGCCGTAATATAAAGCCGTAATATAAAGCCGTAATATAAAGCCGTAATATAAAGCCGTAATATAAAGCCGTAATATAAAGCCGTAATATAAAGCCGTAATATAAAGCCGTAATATAAAGCCGTAATATAAAGCCGTAATATAAAGCCGTAATATAAAGCCGTAATATAAAGCCGTAATATAAAGCCGTAATATAAAGCCGTAATATAAAGCCGTAATATAAAGCCGTAATATAAAGCCGTAATATAAAGCCGTAATATAAAGCCGTAATATAAAGCCGTAATATAAAGCCGTAATATAAAGCCGTAATATAAAGCCGTAATATAAAGCCGTGATATAAAGCCGTAATATAAAGTCGTAATATAAAGCTGTATTATAAAGTCGTAATATAAAGCCGTAATATAAAGTCGTAATATAAAGCCGTAATATAAATCCGTAATATAAAGCCGTAATATAAATCCGTAATATAACGCCTATTATAAAGCCGTAATAAAATTTATATTAATTATAAAGAATGTATTACTAAAGAAACATTTTGCATGAGCATTCATGCATACCATATAATATAAAATATAATACATTTAAATAATGAAATTTTAAGAATTGCAACAATTTGTAATGATATTGGCTTTCTTCAAAATCATTTAAATAATTTAATAGATACATATTTTAAACTAGGTTACTATAAAAATAAAGTTGAAATAAAAATTATTGAAATTATATGAAATCACAAAATATTATTAAAAATAAACTTAAACTACTTAAACTATTAAGTGAAAATTTTTTATGGATGAATATTAATTTTATTAGAATAAAATACACTAGTGTATATATTTGACTGGATATGCGAGCTTCAGTTGTGTTTTTCTTTGCGCGATTTGACTGAATCGGAAGATAAATGTATCGCCGATAATTGTATTCTTGATATGGACTGGATGTATTTTGCTGCTTTATTGATAATGAAAGTGAGGTTTTTGTCGACAAACCATAAGCAAAAGTCCACGAGAAGAATTTCTTCACTTTTGAGAAACGAATTGTCAAAATAACTTAATTTGTCTCTTTTGTCAATTTTATCCTTAATCAAAACGCACTCTAATATTTCAATTTTATAAAATCGTTAACTTTTTTATAATTTTAATTTTTCAATACGAAACTTATTAAACTCCCCCATGGCCGGTCCCAAGCCCGTACCGAGAAAGGAGGAGGGTTGGCGATATACTTTATGACAAGCCAGTCGTAAAACAAAATCGTCGCATCAACAGTATGAAATGGTGTCTCAATGAACTTTGCGAAAGGCAACTGCAATTATTCGGCCGCGTTCTTCGCACAAACGAACATCAACCATCAATACGGCCCATCGGCGTGACAGTGGAAAAAGCGGACTTCGTAATGAAGCAAAACAAACGCTGAAGATAAAGAAGAATACGAAACCTATTATAATTTGAAATACGGTAGTGACTATAGTTAACTAGAAAATATTGAAAACATTAAGAATTCTGAGTTACTACTACAAAATATATGTCAAATGTTAAATCATTATAAAGCAAATCCTTCTGCATTATAAAGCAAATATTTAAAGCACTGCAAATATTTACATTTCCTATTAATATTTCGTTGACTATCGCATCATATGACGGTGCTAATTTTTGCGGTTAATGCGGTTTCATCCTTGACATATAATGAATGAATCAACTTTGAGGCAACATGAAATCAAGGTGACAAGGCCCAAGTAAACTTACACTTGCTGCTGGTCAAGTCCCTACTCAATCCCGAAATTCAGTAATTGCCCAACACATTGCTGATATTTAGTCCTTGTACGATAATCACAACAATTATGTTTCTCAAATTTCTCAAAACGAGTATTTAGCATTTAAAACACATTTAAAAAGTACAACATAGCCATTTTCAATCTTTTATATCTAAAGTTCAAATATTTCAATATTATTATATTCATATAGCCATTATAGAGAGGTTAGCAATATGCAAAAATGGACATCAAGCAATGAACTATACGTAGTTGAATATGTCCAAATCATACATAATCCATTTCCAACTAAAAATACCGATCACGGCTTGATAATTTCGCAGAGTATCTGAATTGTCGTCAGGATATTTCTGGATAACCTGTAATGGGAATCACACATTTAGAAGACGATTCGCAAAATTCTTCCAATAATATTGTTATTAAAACGATGCAAGTTCTTAGGATGTCAATCCGATGATCTTAGTTCTTTATATTACTCTCCTGTTCGAACCATTCTAAGTGATGGCTACCCGATTTTTATAGATATGTGTTTATCCCAATCTAAACGCATATTCTCTATTCAATCAGAAGCGCAACTCATTAGCGTGATAAATCTACCAAAATTGAACTCTTATTTTCGACGCATTTTTGTTCAATTTGCACATAATGTGCCTTTAATTCAGGAACATGGTAATATATTGAATACTTTCAAGCTGAGGAGTATTACTTGGAATATGAAGAAGTTTAGACGCCTACCTGTCCGCACGGACAGGTTAGCTACTTGAATTCTGTATAATCTACCAATTTGTTAATGTTATGTTAATTGTGAATATAATTTATAAGTTTTCAAATGTTGTAATGTTGGCTTCCTACAGCTTTTAACAATAGAAACAAATGTAGATGTTTCTTTTTGTTCAAAAAATGCTTTTTCATTCATTAATAATAATTTTATTCACTCAATTAAATCTAAAATTTAATCTTAATATGAAGTAAATAACAGATCACAATCTATATCAAGTGTAATGTCTTATATAAAAATATAAAATGATATATAATAATATATATTATATTAAATATTATATTTATATTATATCTATATTATATCTAATAACTTATACTTAATTATCTATAATTGTAAATAAATATAATTAACCAGAAATTATAATTATATTTATAATTATAAATATAAATATAATTATATAATCTCGAAGAGATTATAAAAAAATAATGAACAGCTATTGTAATTTTTAGATAAAAATATTATAAAAAAATTATAATTATAAATATAATTATAAATATATACACGAAAAATAACTAAAGATTAATTATATATACATTTCAAACTTGAAAAACTTGGAGTTTATTAAATATAATTACGGTAATAACTGACTGAACATCGCTTGAATTAAAAACATGCCAAGAGGCAAACCGATATGTTTCTCTTTATGTTCAAAAAGTCTTTGTCATTCATATAATATTTAAAATATTGATATTAAATATTATAATTAATATCAATCATAAACATTTACATAATAATATCAAAAGGGCAGTCTTCTAGTTTTTTTTTATCAAATAGGAGGATGTAGATCTCGTTATTCTATGAAATTTTTACCGTTAAATTTTCTTCATTATACTAATTAAGAAATGTTTATTTGTGTAAAATTTGGATAAATGTGAACAAGGAGGTAAATTATTTTATTTTAAAGATAACATATTTTAAAATATGTTATTTCAATAATTACTAATAAATATTTAAAAACAGATTTTTATTTAATTTTAGTTATTCTAATTACCTATAATCGAGTCAAGTGGTTTTTGTAAAACTGATAGTTATGTTTAATTCCATAATATAAAAGGTTTACAGCGACAGAACTTATTATAGTTCAAAGAACTATAATAAGACAGAACTTACAACAACTAACTGATTTCGTAATTAAAGTACTATCTAAGTGCGTTTATCTAACTGTTTAGTTTGAAAAATGAAAATGAGGATGCTGAGTTTAGTATCATTATCAGCACAAGTGTATTTGACCGTTTTGGTCTTCACTAAGATCTGTGAACGGATATTAAGGATTTCCTGGCTCACGTAAATTACTCCTCATTAAAAACCCGAAAGAAATCGCCAAAAGCACTGATGATTTTAGACATTTTTATTTTCGATATTTATTTGAAGTAGTTTCGAAACGATATTTTATTTTGTATTTCGTAGGTCATTATGGAACATTTAAGTAAAACTAGCCAATCTAATAGCACATGTGACGATTTCAATCCGATTAACTTATCAGACTTTGACAGTAATGACGCAAAGATTTCACATCTAAGGCAATTGTCAAAATCTGAGATTGCGGAAGAAATAGTAAAGTATGTTATTTTCGATCAATACAAATCGCTGTTATTAATCCCAAAGATAAGACCTGAATTTAATCCGCTGAATAAACATTTTGCTGATGTTTATCCTTTGCATTTGGCATCAAGGTTAAATCAGCCACGAATTGTGAAAATATTAATTAAATTGGGATATGATCCAAATAGCTACGATCGTGATGGTAAGTTTTGAAATGATTAATTTTTAAAACAAATACTATTTTTTATTTTAGATAATTTTTTATTAGTTTTAATATCACAGAACTATCATTTTGTTTGTAAATGTGATATAAAATTCACACAAAAAAGCTATGGAATATGTAATATTTTTGTAAATAAATGTAATACGTTAGAAAATAAAATTATATTCAGTCGCTGGAAGAATTCCACATAGATTAACTTTTTCTAATTTAAACTCTTAAAATAAATTAATAAATTTAAACTCTTAAGTGTCAAATTTTTATGAATGGATAATAAATAATATACTTTGTATTAGAATACGATACTAGATAGTTTTATCAGAGGAAATACATCATTAGCATGTATTTGGCCCCGCTGCTATGTTGGGTAGAGGAGTTAGGGGCCGAAACCTGATAGCATAGCAGTTCTTATGACCTCTAATCTTATTCTGATACAACGTCTGTTATTTATTAGTCAATTCATAAAAATGACGTTTATTTTAAATTTCAATTTTTTATTTTAACTTGATTTAAATTATAGAAGATCTAAAAACAATTATTAATTTTGTTATTTAATTATTAAATTTGGATTTAGCATTATTATGTTTTGTTTATTTTATAATTGTATTAAATACGTAGATTCAGTTAGCTGATTTGATTTGTCTCAGAATTTAGGATAGTATCTGTCTAAGTAATACATTGTCGAATTATTTTTTCTCATTGATACCATAAATTGTCAGATCTGCATTTGCCATATTTATATAATTTTGAATAACATTTAATGTTTTCTTTCAGATCTATATATTGTAAGATCTGTATATTTTTATAGATCTTTGACGAAATAAGAAATAAATTTATTATTTTTTAAATATCGCCAGATTTCACTATCATCATAGAAAAAATTAATTTTATTATAAACAGTTAGTGATTAAAATATTGCTTTTATCTGATGTGCTAGTAAAAGAAGCTAACACATCTTTCCAAAGTTGATAAGCTGCAAATTATCGTCTCAAATAATCCTGTAAATGGCATCAAATAAAATAGTTGTCAAATAAACAATTTTATGCAGAACTTTGCCTTTAAATAAACTCGCGTAATATACAACCAATTTATTTCGTATTTCGTTGATCCTACTCCAAAATTAAATGGTGTTAGAAAGAATCTGAATCATTTATTTTCTTAAAATAAATGATTTAAGCCTTAAATTCAGCCTTTCTTAAATTCAGCCTTTATTTAGCAGAAAAGCTTTTATTTTTGTTGATATCGTCATAAAGATAGATTTAGATTTATTAAGATTATTTAGATTTAGAATATTTAGATTTCAAAAATGCAATTAATGCTTATGATTCCAGTTCATGTTTCTGGTTGGAAACTTTTTGTGATCCTCTGTTCAGTATCAAAACCTTTGCAAAACCCTTTATCAAAGGTTTGGAAAGAGTTTATCCCCTTTTCAGCATCCTCATTTTTAGTATCAAAACCAAACAGCTATCAAAACAATAACAAATTATTTTTTCATAAATTCATTCTTTTCGTGATTTAGTTAAAAACTATTGATGTTTTTTGCTTATATCAAGCACAAAAATGTATTTCATCAAGTGTATTTCATCTTTGAAAATTATTAAAAATATGACAAAAAGTAGTTGTTTTGTAAGTTATAAATAAAAAAGTTTATTTAATTTTTTTCAGTAAATTAATTTACATATATACGTGTAAATGATGAATTGATGAATTAAATGAATTGATTAACAAATTAATCAAAACAGATAAATTATTGTTATTAAAACAAGATTAATAATTCTGATTCATTTAAACAATTATTTATTGTATAATTATTTGATTGTTTAATCATTTAAACAATTATTTATCATTTATAAAATTCTTTAAACAAGATTTAAACATTTAGTTATCATACAAAAAATAGCTCATTTTAAAATTTTTGGTAAACTTTTTAAAATCAAAGTTGAAATTTATTTTTTAAATAATTAAAAAATAAATAATTTAATTATTTAATAATTAAATTAATAAATTATTAAATTATTAATTTTAATAATTTAATTATTTTTTATAATATTAACAAATAGTAACAAATGTTATAAAAAGCACAAATTTTGCAGCACAAAAACAGAGAGCTATTAAGAGCTTTTAATAACTTTTGAAAAAACTATTAAGCTTTTCGGTAATCGCCTGTTACCATCAATAAAACATCCATAATGAATAAGAACATAAAATGTCAAATATAATAACATTATGTTGTTAGTAATTGGTACATTTATTTTGGGACTTAAAGCACTTTAAGTATTTTGGCAAACCCTTCGTCCTTTGCCTTAAGCTTAGGAGTCATTTCTTTTATTGATAAAGATTCCAACAGCTGCAGATCTTCCTTACGTATATTTCGAAAAATGGCGGTGGTGCTGTTGAAAATTTCTTGAAATGTTAGTACTCTTTTGTGTTCATCTTCGAAGTGTTTTCGAATAGCAGCATTGTATGTATGCTGTCGAATTTGATCTCGCAAGAATTGAGTTGTGTAGCCTATAGCTGTGTTCCCGGCCTTACATCCGGTTCAGATTTCGTCTTTCATATTTCATCTTTTGTTCGTTGGTTTCTTTTGTTCTTTTGTTCGATGCGTAGCTTAATTGTCATTTCCGACGTTATACACCTGTTTACTATGACTCTTAGTGTTTCGTCTAAGCATAAGCATCCCCAAAATAAAAGAAATACACATGTGACAATCGCTAAAAATTATAGATAGATATAATAGATATATAATAGATATATAATAGATATAATATATAATTATAATAGATAATATTTTAATAATATTTTTTAAATAATATTAATAATATTATTTATTAATATTATTAATATCATTAATATTATTAATATTAATATGATGGTATCATATTAATACGTTCTTTGTTACTTAATAAACTTTCCACCAGAGTGTCCGTTAGTGGTCGCTTTTTGTATCTTATTTATTCTGTGCTTCAGCCTAATCGCCTTAAAGTATCTGATGGTATCAACACCTCTGATTTCTTTTTTTGCTAATCGCGGTGTTTTACAGGGAGATCCACTCAGCCCTATATTATTTTCCTTTTTTGTTATGGATTTGCCTATGCATCTTCGTCATGCATCGAATGAAGTCTCTTGTACCCTCTATGCCGACGATCTAGTAATATTAGCCAAAGATCTTTTATCCGCTCAAAGTGCGTTAGATGCTCTGTCATCCTATTGTTTATCAAATCAGTTGACGGTGAATGTAAATAAATCGAAAGCCCTTAAATTTCGGTTAGGTGGACCTTTGCGTCGATGTGACATGCTGAGAATAGGGAATGTAGATTTAGAATTCTGCAATAGTTACAATTATTTGGGAGTATTACTTTCGTCGAAATGGTCATTTACTGAACACCTACATCGTAAATCCTCGAAGTTAGTTGTAGCAACCTCTTATGCAAAAAACTTAGGTTCTTTATCTTTCTCAGGAGCCCTCCGGTATTTTCGAAGTATGTTGCTTCCCATAGTTTCATATGCTTTGCCAGTTATCTGGTCGGATTTAAGTCCCTTCAATTTTCAGCAGTTGGACAAGTGTCAATGGAGATTCGTGAAGCGAATTGTTGGAGTCTCACCAAAATGTTCTTCATCGGTTATAGCGATACTATCATCGTTAGAACCTTGCTCTAAATACATCTGCTCAACATTTAATCTTGAACACACTGCATCATTTACTACTAACCTGAACATGTTCTTTCGAAAGACGACGTCATTGGATTCTGAATTTTATCTTACTCCGGCATTCTTACAGACTAAATGGAGAGAACCTGTGCAAGGAAAAGACCGCTGATCTGGAGAGCATCTGTCCATGGATATCACGATAAATTCTGCGCTATTAGAATTCCAGTACATGCACGGTGCTCTTTGTGCATTTGTGTTCTTTGCAAAAATGAATGCGCATCTAACCTGCATATCTTCACTTGCCCTATTTTGAAAAATCTGTCACTATCCGATATTGACAGTAGGAGAAGATTTTGAAATACAATTTATAAAATTGATAAACTTTTGGTGTATTTATTTTGTTTACCCAGTACCGAAAGGTAAAGAGGTATAATAAATTCTCTCATTAATATTATTAATAATATTATTATAATAATATTTTTAAATATTTTTTTAATATTTATAAATAATATTTTTTATTAATATTTAATAATATTTGTAAAAATTAAATATTAT
>WNNJ02003827.1:0-130734 GCA_012934845.2 Pomphorhynchus laevis
AAATGTTAAAAAATATTAAAAATACTAAAACATGCCTTATATATTTATTATAAAATAATGTTTTGAAATATTAAATAATTACAAACTATTGCTTAACGCCATATCTATATACTCGCATTTTTGACGGAAATATAAAAAATGTTAAAAAATATTAAAACATGCCTTATATATTTGCTTGAGAATAGTGGTTTGAAATATTAAATAATTATAAGCCATTGCTTAACGCCATATCTATATAATCGCATTTTTGACAGAAATATAAAAAATGTTAAAAATATTAAAACATGCCTTATACCATATCTATATAATCGCATTTTTGACAGAAATATAAAAAATGTAAAAAAATATTAAAACATGCCTTATATATTTGCTTGAGAATAATGGTTTGAAATATTAAATAATTATTAAATATTGCTTAACGCCATTTCTATATAATCGCATTTTTGACAGAAATATTAAAAAATGTTAAAAAATATTAAAAATATTATAACATTCCTTATATATTTATTATAAAATAATTGTTTGAAATATTAAATAATTATAAGCTATTGCTTATCGCCATATCCATATAATCGCATTTTTGACAGAAATATAAAAAATGTTAAAAAATATTAAAACATGCCTTATATATTTGCTTGAGAATAATGGTTTGAAATATTAAATAATTATAAACCATTGCTTAACGCCATTTCTATATAATCGCATTTTTGACAGAAAAACATGCCTTATATATTTGCTTGAGAATAATGGTTTGAAATATTAAATAATTATAAACTATTGCTTAACGCCATTTCTATATAATCGCATTTTTGACAGAAATATAAAAAATGTTAAAAATATTCAAACATGCCTTATATATTTGCTTGAGAATAATGGTTTGAAATATTAAATAATTATAAACTATTGCTTAACGCCATTTCTATATAATCGCATTTTTGACAGAAATATAAAAAATGTTAAAAATATTCAGACATGCCTTATATATTTGCTTGAGAATAATGGTTTGAAATATTAAATAATTATAAGCCATTGATTAACGCCAATTTTATTTAATCGCATTTTTGACAGAAATATTAAAAAATGTTAAAAAATATTAAAAATATTATTACATGCCTTATATATTGATTATAAAATATAGTTTTGAAATATTAAATAATTATAAACTATTGCTTATCGCCATATCTATATAATCGCATTTTTGACAGAAATATAAAAAATGTTAAAAAATATTAAAACATGCCTTATATATTTGCTTGAGAATAGTGATTTGAAATATTAAATAATTATAAGCCATTGCTTAACGCCATATCTATATAATCGCATTTTTGACAGAAATATAAAAAATGTTAAAAAATATTAAAACATGCCTTATATATTTGCTTGAGAATAATGGTTTGAAATATTAAATAATTATAAACTATTGCTTAACGCCATTTCTATATAATCGCATTTTTGACAGAAATATAAAAAATGTTAAAAATATTCAGACATGCCTTATATATTTGCTTGAGAATAATGGTTTGAAATATTAAATAATTATAAGCCATTGATTAACGCCAATTTTATTTAATAGCATTTTTGACAGAAATATTAAAAAATGTTAAAAAATATTAAAAATATTATTACATGCCTTATAAATTTATTATAAAATAATGTTTTGAAATATTAAATAATTATAAACTATTGCTTATCGCCATATCTATATAATCGCATTTTTGACAGAAATATAAAAAATGTTAAAAATATTAAAACATGCCTTATATATTTGCTTGAGAATAATGGTTTGAAATATTAAATAATTATAAACTATTGCTTAACGCCATTTCTATATAATCGCATTTTTGACAGAAATATAAAAAATGTTAAAAAATATTAAAAATATTATTACATGCCTTATATATTTATTATAAAATAATGGTTTGAAATATTAAATAATTATAAGCCATTGCTTATCGCCATATCTATATAATCGCATTTTTGACAGAAATATAACAAATGTTAAAAAATATTAAAAATATTCAAACATGCCTTATATATTTGCTTGAGAATAATGGTTTGAAATATTAAATAATTATAAACTATTGCTTAACGCCATATCTATATAATCGCATTTTTGACAGAAATATAAAAAATGTTAAAAAATATTAAAAATATTAAAATATGCCTTATATATTTATTATAAAATAATGTTTTGAAATATTAAATAATTATAAACTATTGCTTATCGCCATATCTATATAATCGCATTTTTGACAGAAATATTAAAAAATGTTAAAAAATATTAAAAATATTAAAACATGCCTTATATATTTATTATAAAATAATGTTTTGAAATATTAAATAATTATAAACTATTGCTTAACGCCATTCTATATAATCGCATTTTTGACAGAAATATAAAAAATGTTAAAAAATATTAAAACATGCCTTATATATTTGCTTGAGAATAGTGGTTTGAAATATTAAATAATTATAAGCCATTGCTTAACGCCATATCTATATAATCGCATTTTTGACAGAAATATAAAAAATGTTAAAAAATATTAAAACATGCCTTATACCATATCTATATAATCGCATTTTTGACAGAAATATAAAAAATGTAAAAAAATATTAAAACATGCCTTATATATTTGCTTGAGAATAATGGTTTGAAATATTAAATAATTATTAAATATTGCTTAACGCCATTTCTATATAATCGCATTTTTGACAGAAATATTAAAAAATGTTAAAAAATATTAAAAATATTATAACATGCCTTATATATTTATTATAAAATAATTTTTGAAATATTAAATAATTATAAACTATTGCTTATCGCCATATCTATATAATCGCATTTTTGACAGAAATATAAAAAATGTTAAAAAATATTAAAACATGCCTTATATATTTGCTTGAGAATAATGGTTTGAAATATTAAATAATTATAAACTATTGCTTAACGCCATTTCTATATAATCGCATTTTTGACAGAAATATAAAAAATGTTAAAAAATATTAAAACATGCCTTATATATTTGCTTGAGAATAATGGTTTGAAATATTAAATAATTATAAACTATTGCTTAACGCCATTTCTATATAATCGCATTTTTGACAGAAATATAAAAAATGTTAAAAATATTCAAACATGCCTTATATATTTGCTTGAGAATAATGGTTTGAAATATTAAATAATTATAAACTATTGCTTAACGCCATTTCTATATAATCGCATTTTTGACAGAAATATAAAAAATGTTAAAAATATTCAGACATGCCTTATATATTTGCTTGAGAATAATGGTTTGAAATATTAAATAATTATAAGCCATTGATTAACGCCAATTTTATTTAATCGCATTTTTGACAGAAATATTAAAAAATGTTAAAAAATATTAAAAATATTATTACATGCCTTATATATTTATTATAAAATAATGTTTTGAAATATTAAATAATTATAAACTATTGCTTATCGCCATATCTATATAATCGCATTTTTGACAGAAATATAAAAAATGTTAAAAAATATTAAAACATGCCTTATATATTTGCTTGAGAATAATGGTTTGAAATATTAAATAATTATAAACTATTGCTTAACGCCATTTCTATATAATCGCATTTTTGACAGAAATATAAAAAATGTTAAAAAATATTAAAACATGCCTTATATATTTGCTTGAGAATAATGGTTTGAAATATTAAATAATTATAAACTATTGCTTAACGCCATTTCTATATAATCGCATTTTTGACAGAAATATAAAAAATGTTAAAAATATTCAGACATGCCTTATATATTTGCTTGAGAATAATGGTTTGAAATATTAAATAATTATAAGCCATTGATTAACGCCAATTTTATTTAATCGCATTTTTGACAGAAATATTAAAAAATGTTAAAAAATATTAAAAATATTATTACATGCCTTATATATTTATTATAAAATAATGTTTTGAAATATTAAATAATTATAAACTATTGCTTATCGCCATATCTATATAATCGCATTTTTGACAGAAATATAAAAAATGTTAAAAAATATTAAAACATGCCTTATATATTTGCTTGAGAATAATGGTTTGAAATATTAAATAATTATAAACTATTGCTTAACGCCATATCTATATAATCGCATTTTTGACAGAAATATAAAAAATGTTAAAAAATATTAAAAATATTATTACATGCCTTATATATTTATTATAAAATAATGTTTTGAAATATTAAATAATTATAAACTATTGCTTAACGCCATATCTATATAATCGCATTTTTGACAGAAATATAAAAAATGTTAAAAAATATTAAAAATATTAAAACATTCCTTATATATTTATTATAAAATAATGTTTTGAAATATTAAATAATTATAAGCCATTGCTTATCGCCATATCTATTCAATCGCTTGACATAAATATTGAAAATACATATTAATAATTTATCATAATTAATTTATAAATTTTATTATTTTATAAAATGCAGCTGATATTACATTATTCAAATGATGACATGTTCGGATAATGTGTTTGTAATCATCGTACTTTATTTTAAAGTTTTTGCAATTTATACGAGATGATATTTATTCAATTGGGAAATGTAAGGGAAATGAAGGTTAATTTTTTTTTAACAATAAAGCCAATATTTTGTTATTTAAATAGCAACGGAGTCACATTGAGTGAGTGTAAATCATTATGCTAATAAAACTATGCTAAACTTATAAAGTCAAGTTTGATCCTATTGATCGTTCTTGAAAATACGTATCAGGTAGTATTTTAACAAATTCTTGATAGTTTCCTTATATATCGAAAGAATAAGTGTGTCCTCACACATTTTCTATATTGTCTTCTTCAGGTATTATCGACTGTTTTTCAAGTTTTGGATACGAATTTTTGTGAAGGCGTGAACATCAACAATTTGAATAGTTAGTACATTTTTATATCGTTATTTGTTAAATCTATGTTACATAAATCATGCTTAAATATGTTTTTACAAATAAGATTAACAAATATATAATTTATAAACTGAAAAATACGATATTGATTTTTACAACATAGAAATAAACATGAAAAATACAATCGTTAATGCTAGTATATCGTAACTAACCAAATATTTTTTAATATTAAATTAATATTAAATACTTAAAATAGTTTACAAAATATTAATTATTTTTTATATTAAATTAATATTTTAATTATTAATATTTAATAATTAATTAATATTAATTTAATTAATATTATTAATTATTAGTAATGTAATTATTACATTATTACTAACTGTAATCTAAATATTAAATAATTTGAAATTCGCTACATTATCTTAATCGTAATTCTTTTAATTCGCCAATGGCCTAAAAATCAATTTTACAAGGTTTCAAGGTACACATATCACCTGAGTGCTTGCCCATTAATTGTATAACTGCGCCATGATAAAATTTATATATTACTATATATAAAAGTAATATTTTCAATATTACTTTTTCAACAAGAGTAAAAAGCTCAGGTGATTGTTTTTACACCAAATGCATGTTTCAGCCACGAGGAAACTTACTGCAAATCAATATTTAACGATGTAAAATAAAAAGAAATGCTCAGGTACTTGTTTTTACAATTTAAAGTACATTTAAATTTTCCCAAATTAGTTGTCCATAATTAACTTGTCAGTTAACTGGACCGTTTAGACTTATGAGTTGATCGTTTAGATTTATTAAACGTTCCTCGTTTTCCCTTTTTAGTCGTTATTGCTGCCGAACTTGCTGCTGTATTACGCTTCATTCCACGCTTCTTTCCACCTTGACCGTATTTCTTGTCTTTTGCTTTTCGCTTAGATTTCCTTAAAGGCAAAACACGACTTTAGCAGTAACTAATAAAGTGACATGATCTGTATGATTTTTTATGTGATAGTTATTAAATTTTTATTATTTCAATTCGAATTGACAATTCGTTTTGTTATGATAGAATATTTGTATACAATTACAAGATTGCATACAATTGCATACTAATTATAGAATTGCATACTAACGAGTACATACAAACGTTTTAACTGATTAGTTCAAAGTCCGTTTGTTATTTCCTGCATCGACAATAAATTTATTTCAAAAAAATCGACAGTCAATAGTTTATATGTGACTTCATGCATCACCGTATAAATTACCTGTACACTAATCACTTCTGAGATTAGTGCACTGATTAATTTGTTAAGTACTGAATATATTTTTCATTGAAAAATCGAGATAATACGTAGAGCTTGAAGTTACTATCTTGAGATTAATAGCACGTTGTTATACAATGTGACTTTAACCATTTATTGTTAAATTTACCTTCTAAAAGTATTTCTTAAAGTTATAAATTCGTTAAATAAGCATATATTACTATAGGAACGAAGAAGAAGAAAAAATATCCTTTATTTGATTAAAATTCTCTATATTTCGATTGCTCCTGCTATAATCATCAGGATTATAAAAAAATGTTTCAAAAAATGTAACATTTTTTCTTGTAATCCTGATGATGATAACAGGAGCAATCGAAATATAGAGAATTTTAATCAAATAAAGGATATTTTTTTTTCTTTTTCGTTCCTATAATAATATATATTTGAAATGGAAGAAGATTGTGGATTTAGTATTTATTATCATTAAATAAGCGTTATTGTAGTGTGTGATTAATATCGGATAGTTTTAATAACCTGACGTCCACTAAATCTCATTCAGAAATGAACGAGCTATTCATTACTAAAATACTCACATGTAATTACGTAATAAGTAAATCATTTAGCGGGTGCTATTAATAGTAACCAAATGTACTGTCGAAGCAATAGTTTTCAATTTAAACTATGTATATAAAACAAGGATAACTAAATAATTATAGTCTTCTTTTAATAAAATGTTAATGAAATTGAATAGTGTAAAATGAAACTAGAAATAAAAATATTAAATGCAATTTATTCTGATTTAGCTACTTTTACTTTTAGTAAAACCTGCGCTATATGCAATTCAATGTGGAGGTTGAGAAGTTACGAAAATTATTCGGAACTAGATCAACACCTTGCAAAAACATCAAAAAATCGCCAAACTCCTTAAACTGTCTTTGTCAAATGAATTTTCTTAACGACAATAATCGTAATTTAAATAAATTCTACTATGCGTGTACTTTGAGATCATTTTTAAAACAAATTTATAATTTGTATGAAGTGCAAATATTAGTAATTTAATAATTAGTTGTAATTTCACTTAAAAATAATTCTTTTTATTTAGCCATTCAAATTATGATTTTACTAAAAAATAAAGTAATTTAAAATTAGAGAAGAAAATTGACTCACTTTGGTTTATTGCGAACACGAGTAGATCCGCCCTCGTCAATTTTTTTCTTTAATAGTTCAACAGACTGCTGATCGCCTAAACACAATAAGCTTATTTGATTGTTGAACAAAATACTAACACGCCAAAACCTTTTTTGTATTTCTTCATGAGTTCACCAAACTCCCTTTTTTCTTTCGATTTCTGCAGTTCAACGCTAATTTGTGTTTGTTTACCCAGTTTCTTAAGCTGACGAAGATGACGCAACCGTTGTTTCTCTTTTGTTTCAGAAAGCTTCTCTTGCAACCTTTGTGAAACCTAAAAAATATTAGAAGGCAAACTTTAACAGACAAAACAATAGATCGTAATATTTAAACAACAATACAATTTTAATATTTTTTAATTATACCTGATTTATTTCAAAAATTATATTCAAGGTATCCCGCAAATGGGCTCATTTAAAACAAACAAAATTAAAATAAGTATTCATTTGATGTAATCACCGTCTCCGTATTGGAATGTTGTCAGAATGGCGCAGGATCTTTGATCTTGATGATCTTAAACAAGCCGATACCATTCTAGCCGAAGATATGCCGATTGAGGTGCGCAAAGCGCTCATCTCATCACTACAGTCTGTTCGTTTTTTATCTGCTATTTTTCTAGCTAAGTTCTTGACAAAGCAGACGCTGAAGGTCCAATAGCACCCTTGGTCGAAATTACAAATGGAGAAAAGGATGCATTTTCAATATCAATAATTCGTTCTTCATATTTCGCTCGCTTTCTGCTTTCGTGATATTCAAATGCAGCGGATGGTGACTTAATGGTATAGGATGGTGCAAGATTATTGAAGATACAAACGTCGATGAACGTTCGCTCCATCCTAGTTCCAAAAAGTCCGTTGCACACAATATCTGCTCGAACTTCATGTTTGCGAGTTGTCGTACTGGTCAAAAAGTTGTAGCATTCGGGTACTGCTGACAGGCACGGTTCCAAGGCAACACAGCTACATGCAGTGGAGAAATATCTAGATAGTGTATCTCGTATCTCGTTATGTCTAATTATTGTCAAGGCACCCCTACGACACGATAACGCATGACAGCAAGACATCTCTGATCCACAGATGCATATACCCGATATGTCGTTTGGAGTCCATCAATACCGTGCTGCGACAACATCTTGAAATTCATGATGTGACAGGTGGAATGATTTAAACGATAGTGGACGGATTGTTAACCAGCTAAATGCGCCCTTCAAACTAGCGTTCTGTAAAATATTTTCCGCATCCTCGAATAATCTGACGATATCAGCTCTTTTGGCTATGGCAGTGGCTAAGTTTGTGCTGGTTATAAGTCTTCGGGCCTCATGTTGGGCATCAATTAATTCAGAAAAACTCAAATCTTTTGAGCAGGTGGACGTAAAAATTCTTGACGACTCAAACTGCGATACTGCTTCCACGATAGGACTTCTGATGCCAAGACCACCAACGGACGTTGGTAATGCAATAATTTGCTTCTGCATGTCAGATAGTTCGGTGTTGACAAGTATTTGTACAAATTGCCCATAAATCTAATCGTGTAATGGTTGCATGCTTTCAGGAGTGATTTTGGTCGTCCTTGAAAGGTGTATCCACTTTGATTGGGCTCCATATACGAATGCAGAATAAGCCGAGTGTGCATCAAACCTAGCAGCGTCAGTCAGCTTAGTGATTAGAGAGATATACTTTGAAATCCGGCTGTGTACATCAGATTGTTTATATGTTGACGAACCAATTGGAGAACCAATGGATAACCAAACCATCTGTCAAGACTTCTATGCTCGTTCCTGTAAACGCCGACTTTGTGAGATCTTCATTATTAGAATGTATCAACAGATTCGACTTTCCTGGATTTGCAATATAGCCGTAGTGGTGACCGTTGTCCGCAAGCCATTCCCACGCCTTGTACAGTGTAGATACGCTACCAACAAATGAAGCATCATCCGCATACCATCTCTGGAAAAGGCCGGGAACTGAGGCTTGTAGACGATGAATAAGCACCAACGAAGATACGGCAAAAGCCGCCATTGCCAAAGTGGTCCCCTTGTGTTAGGCCTTATTGTGCCATCATAATATCGCCTTCCCCGATAAGCTGCGTAGTATGTTAATATGTATTGTAAGGTGGCACAGATAAAGCTGGACATACCATCGCAACATTTGCCAGCAATAGTTTTATATTGACACAATTGAAAGCATTCGCTGCATCGATAGCAAGTAAGCCAACCATATTGCTTCTCGAGAATTCACTGTTTATGCTACGAATCGCATATTCAATACCTGCATGCTGACCGGCACAAAGTTGCATAACGCCTGCTACTGCTTGCAATTTTAAGGAAGCAACTTCGAGAATAACCTTACCGATTAATCGTCGGACGACCTCGCCAACTCCTATTGGCCTAATCCCTGGTTTTTTATTGAGTGCGATTATTCTGCTGGCCGTGAATGCCTCCATATCGGTGGGGTTTATTGCTTCTGTGGCAATTTTATAAGCCATGTCAGCTAAAACATCGGCAAGACGCTGAGAGTGAGTCTTGAAACTGCTCAATAACGTTTTCATTATAACATCAGTCATTCCGGATGGACCCGCACCGCCTTGTAATTTTTTAGCAGCTTTCATTATCCTGGTTCTATCAATAACTGTGTATTCAATTGGGTGGTGAGAAATACTCCCACTGAGACTATTTTCTTGGAGAGTGACCGCTTCCACGTCTCTGGCAGCGGGATGAAGATCTAGCAGAATATTCTTAATCGTCTGTCCATTCAGTTCGTCGTTCATCTTGAAAAAGGCTGGTTCGTCAGACTCTTTTATAGTAAGACTATTAAGCGCACCTCTTGTGTTTCCGGATTGCATGAGCCGAGAAAATGATTTTAAACAGTCATTGTGCTTCGTACGTGGTTTTCTAGTCTGAGCATTCACGGCATTTTGAAGAACAATAACTTCATCTAGCAAGACTATGAAATCACCTTTCTGCCATGCATCCAAGCGTGTTTCAAGAGCCTTTCGCAATGCGGCTATTTTTCTCGTCAGTAATCTTTAATAAAAATTTAATAATTAAATAATAAATAATTATAAATAATAAATAATCTTCTTATAAGATTTTATATAACTTAAATCAAGTTAAAATAAAAAATTGAAATTTAAAATAAAAGTCAATTTTTATGAATTGACTAATAAATAACAGACGTCGTATCAGAATAAGGATTAGAATTAGGTGGAACTGCTCTGTTATAATATTTCGGACTCTATTCCTCGACCCCACATAGCAGCGGGGCCAAATACATGTTAATGACTATTGAGAATTAACAACATTGCATATCCAATTACAAAGAGAAAATATTTACAGAAAATATCCCTATCCATAATTTAATATGGTTAAAATTTCGATCGAATTACTAGTTTCTTTAGATCATTCAGGATGTCGTAAATGTTGAAAAATATCGAGCGCTAAGATTGATCATCACTCTGATCATCACAAATGTTAAAATAAAATTACACAAATTTCGCCAATAAAGAAATACTAAGACTTAAACTGTCATTTAATAAACTATTTGATACCCAAGATTCGAATATTTAAAATTCAAGAATTTAAGAATTACACACCATATCTCAAATTTATGTAAGAAAATAAACCAATGATTGAAATAGTTCTTCGAACACCAAATGGAAAATCAGTGTTCAATTGCCTTGTTGATCAATTTGATCGTCAATTAAATAAAATATCAATTCGCACTGTTAATCGTACTGAATCCTAAATATTCTACGCGTTCCGATAATCCCACGTTTTAAGCATTCTTATAATTAAAAACGATAAAGGCTTACCTTAGCCATGTGTAGGTCAGATTTTGCCATTTGTGCAAAATAGTCAGTTGGTCGATCAACGACAATATTTAATTGTCTAATGCGAGGAATCCCCTCCAGTACCGATTGCTGAGCTTGGTTCATGCTAAAATACGAAATTTTTCAAATCTGAAACTAAATAAAAAATCTCACATGCACAATTCCCTTTTGATGTCATTTTTAGATAAAGTATCGTCACTGCAACATTCTTGTTGTGATAATGGATCATCTTTCTTCTTAGTTGAGTCGTCATCATCAGGCATTACCACATTGTAAGAAAACTCGGAAGCAACATCTAACCGTTCTATCCATGGCAACTTTAACTGTATTTCTGTATATTTAGACTTCATGGCTACCTGAAAACATGAAGTACGGATGATACATTGCATGATGTTAATTTATACATAAGGCTTTTATGTGAACCATAAATCGTAAAAATATTTGTCAAAAGCTAAAAATGCAATTAAAAACACCGTTTAAAATGGAAATAGATATTAATATTTTTTGAAAGAACCTACGAAAAATTTGACTCGTAAATATATTTCTTGCATTTTTCTCGTGAAGTTAAAAACATTGACATTATAAGTCACAATGCGAATGTTCAAACACGCGTAGCTACGTATGCTACGAAGAATACACGTAGCGATTGATATCAGCATCGATTGATTTAAGAGCTTAAAAACGAAACAACAGAATAGTAAAGCATTGCGAGTTTCTTACTTTCCGTAAATATTTCCATTAAATACAAACGACGAAGAAGATCTACAAAATGCTAACTGCAATAATTGGCATCGATTGGAAAGTGTATAAATAAATGTAATTAAGATGACAAGCCGTTTAGCGACTCTCTTGCGTAGAGCTTACATAAGTAGACTATCCTACTGACAGCTTACTGATCTGGACAGCATATTTACGGAAATTCTATTACTTAAAAATAGCTTAAAAGTACTTACTGCGTTGAAAATAGGAAGTGTATTATCATTAATCTCTAAATTAATGCCTGGTTTTAGCCTTCCATCATTTAAAGCAATTTGCAGCTAAATTCGAGAGTAAGCTTGAAAATTAAATTAAAAATATTCGATACCTCTTCATCTGATTCATCGGATTGCTCGTTATGATCAAGATAATTAGAATATACATTTTTATCACCGTTGCTTTGTAGAATTTGATTTACAAACATTTTTTTATCTGAAATGTCGACTGATATGTTTTCTATTAGTCAATTGAAATAAATATATAAATTGTAGATTATGA
Source organism: Pomphorhynchus laevis (assembly GCA_012934845.2). NCBI lineage: Eukaryota > Metazoa > Acanthocephala > Palaeacanthocephala > Echinorhynchida > Pomphorhynchidae > Pomphorhynchus > Pomphorhynchus laevis. The sequence continues at coordinate 12,413 of WNNJ02003827.1, forward strand.
AAAATTGTAATTACTTAATGGATCTTGATCACAATTATAGATTATAAAGTAAAATTAATATTTAATATACTAATCTCAACAATGCAAACATCTTAAATGGCGAAAAATAAATTGTGATATTGATCATAGAAATATATATAAATTGTGATATAATTAATATTTTAATATTAATCATATTAAAATATGATTAATATTTTAAAACGACGATAACCGTAAGTTGTTTAAATTCTTTTAATTTTAGTAAACTTAGAATGATATTTAAATTTATAAATTAGATTGTCATTTGAAAACTTGTGATTATTCAGAAAATCATAATGATTATGTTACATCATGCAATTTTAAAGCTCAAATAAAATTTAATATTTACAAATTAATTTTAAAAATTATAATTTAAGTTTAAAATTTACAATTTAAATTTATTAATTTTAAGTATTTAAAAATTAATACTTAATATGAAAAATAATATAATTGTTTAGTCTTAGAAAATTGTTTATGATTGCCTAAATAATTGCCTTAATTCATTTATTCACAAATAAAAAATATACTATATTTATAATATTCACAAATATTATAAATATATTATTCATAAATATAGTATTCACAAATATACTATGAAATTCAAAATAAACGATTAAAACATTATCTTAACTACTTCTGAGATATTAAAAAAGTTATTGACGATAATTATTTATGCTGGTAAACGATACAATAAAGGATACTTTAATATGGTATTAAATGATATATAGTCGTATGGTGTATAAATCGCTTTTATTTTAAAACTAAATAATCTATCGCGTAAAGTTTCATAAATGAAGATAATATTTCAAAATTGAACGAATATGTAAGAGTTATAGAAACAGTTTAATATTTGGACGAGCTTATGCGAATATATTGCAATGGCAGTTAACAATTTTTGCAGAGCGATGGTAACTAGAATTGTCGAGAGCTTTCTTTTTTTAAAACTGAAAAAATAATAATAATTTTAGGCTTCCACTGATTTTATATTTTTTATTGACAAAAAATCAAACCATTTTTATCAATAAATAATTAACGGGCATTCATTTTCATCTAAAAGCTATATGTTAATGTTACCTAACACTGCGATATGTAAACAAGTCGTTACAACTAATTGTAATGAATAACAATAAGTTTTAAAATTTAGAGATTAAAACTTTTAAATCACATTAAAAAATTCATAAATTAGTGAATCGTACATGGAGTAAATTATACGAATATCGAATATCAAGCTCAAGTTGGCGACAATTACCACCGCTGATTTACAAAACGATTAAACAATTTCAATAAAGACAATTAAAAGAGCTAAAAAGTGAATTACAATTAACAATTACTAGAACAGATAGTATTAAAACATATTTACAAGAACCAGTACTGCAAAATTTATAAGCTATCGAGACAAAAAGTTTTTCTTATTCAGATAGATCTGCATTTGAAAAATCACTTTTATCCGACTGCGCAAACATCAAAGGTTTGTTTTCAAAGCTAAAATTAAATAAAATGTAATCAATAAAATATAATGAAGCATGTATTACGTTGACGACTGAGCAAATTGCATTGCTTTTTCTTCCTCCGCTTCAGATTCACTCGAAGATGAAATAAATGCCTTGCTCTTATACCTGGAATCTTCTGTCTGCTAAAGGTATATTGAAAGTATCAGCATTGATGAAAATTTTACCTTTTTAGTATTGATGTCTAATTCAACGTCTTCATTTTGGTCAGAGGAATAACACAACTTGTCTCTGTTAATAAAAAAATATTTACTTAATGCATATTTCAATTATTAAATTTTAATAAAAATATTAAATTTGAAGTATAAAATTAAAAAAGATTGAATTAAAATCTTATTTTATTTATTTTTAATTTGAACTTACCCTTAGTTTTCAAGTTCTTTTAAATGCTAACAACGTTCATTTAAAGAAATAAAATGCATAAAATAAAATAAAATGTATTTAAAAATACAAGACCACGCCAGTTTTTTACTTTAAAAATATTGATGTTCTAATTAGAATTTCTGGTTGCCTAATATGCAGAAGTTACACAATAACGCACTAAAGAATCGTTCTCTAAAACCATTTTAGCAGAATTTAAACGATCGAATATAAGTAAAAAAACAAAATTTGTCAAACAAACCAAATCTTTTGATTTCTTAGTAAATAATGCATGAACAAATGTGTTATTTGTTCATGATATTGGCTTTCTTCAAAATCATTTAAATAATTTAATAGACACATATTTTAAACTAGGTTACTATAAAAATACCATCAAGCAGAAAATAATAAAATATATAAATCAACACAATAATATAAAGAATAAATTTAAACTCTTAAGTGGCAAATTTTTATGGATGGATAATAAATAATATACTTTGTATTAGAATAAGATACTAGATAGTTATTTCAGAGGAAATACATCATTAGCATGTATTTGGCCCCGCTGCTATGTTGGGTAGAGGAGTTAGGGGCCGAAACCTGATAGCATAGCAGTTCCTCCTGATGACCTCTAATTCTTATTCTGATACAACGTCTGTTATTTATTAGTCAATTCATAAAAATGACGTTTATTTTAAATTTCAATTTTTTATTTTAACTTGATTTAAATTATAGAAAATCTAAAAACAATTATTTATTTTATTATTTAATTATTAAATTTTGATTTAGCATTATTATGTTTTGTTTATTTTATAATTATATTAAATACGTAGACTCAGTTAGCTGATTTAATTTGTTAACTTAATAACACATTCATATACATTTACAGTGCTTAATACTGATTTTGTCACATGTGACTTAAGAGGCTTTTAATTATATATGTTTTATGTCAGCTATTAATTATATCTATCAAATAATGTGTAAATAATAGTGTTTCAAAACACTTCCACTTTTAGCGAAGCATTTTAGAAGAAAATTAAAGTCAATCGAATACATTTATTCATCAAAATAAATTCATTGAACTAATCTAAATATTTATTTTATTATATTTTGATAAATACATGTAAAATTATATGTTAAAATATAAAATTATATTTTATGTTGATATACCTGTGCAGTCAATTTTTCCATTGAAATTTAGATGACTGTTTTTATCCTACATACTGCTTTAATTATGTATATAAGCTAACAGCAGCACACAACATGTCAGTATTGATAAACCTCATCAGCTAGTGATCCGATACCTACGTTTCACGTTAAAATAGCCAAAATATGAAACGTAAATATTGGATTAGTAGCTGATGAAAACCACTAATACTGAAATGTAGCGTGCTGCTGTTGGAATATAGATAGGATTAAAGCAGAGTGCAGAATAAAATAATCATCAAACTTCCAATGGTAAAAATGACTGCACAATTATATTAACTTAAAATTAGGAAGCAAACTATATACGACTTTGTAATAAATTTGAAAATATATATGTTTTAAAAGTGAAGGTATACCTTTCCCTACCAACGCTGATTTAATTTGAAATCAGAAATGATTTCAATTAAATTTGCAAAATATATTAAGTATTTCATTCAATTTAATTGTCAATAAAATCATACGAGTCGAGTGATCGTCAGCCAACATTAAAAGACCGAAACGTAAAACGTAGGTATTTGATCAGTAGATGATGAGGTCCACTAATACTAAAATGCAGGGTACTGCTGTTGCCTTATAGATAGAATTAAAGCAGAGTGCAATATAAAATAGTCATCAAAATGACTAGTTTGATAATATTAATCATTAGGAAAAATAGTAAGGATTTCAGATTGAAACTCGCTCCTTCACCTATTAACGCTGATTTAATTTGAATTTAGAAATGACTTCAAAAATCTAATTTCAGAAATATTTACTAATATTAGAATTATTAGTAAATATAATATATAATGCATGTATTATATATGTAATATTTACAATGTGCTAAATTAATAATGAGCAATACTTAGAAATTATGATAAAAGTACAAATATTTTTGCTTGATCATTCCGCAAACTAGAACGCTTTGATTTATTTAATGACGCATTAATTAAATGAAATTATGTTCATGGCAAACCTTAATTTGTCTCTATTTCGATGTGAACGTTTTCTGTGTTTGTCCTTCTTTCTTTTCCTACTTCCACTATCATCATTATCGCGCCGTTTACTGCGTTTGTTTCTACTTTTACGTTTAGATCCTTTTGATCTCGTAGGTGAATCATCAAGACTATCAACAACAAAATCATCATCACCTTCGACTACATTTGTAGAAGTTACAGCGGATCTCTGTGTACACAAATTTATAAGATAGTAAAACCTAGTTAAGCAAAATACCTTTCGATTGCCAGTTGAATTTGAAGCATCAAAAGCATCAGCTTCTAACAATTTTCGAGCTTTGTTGAGATATTCCGTTCGTTTCGCCTGTTGCTCCTGCTTAAAAGCATCTAATTCACGACGTTTTTCTTGCTAAATAACAAAAGTAAATGTCATAGTGTATGTCTAGAACTAAACAAAACATTCCAGAAATAGTGTTAATTGAGGCTAACACACAAAACTGTGAGCGTTTTTGCATTGTTGCCAATTTAAACAAAACAAATCAAAAGTTTCGATTTAAGCAATAGCTGTCATTTTTCGTAATCGCCTTTTGATCCTACATTAAAGCAAAATCTTAACTAATAATAGGTTGCTGCAATAATAATTTATTATGTTTTAACCGTTGCGTATACATGGAAGTGACAGATAGACAAATTTGCAGCGATTAAATCCTCTTATGATTTTGGTAAATACAAAAATTTACTATAAAAATTCGGTTAGGAATCCCATAAATCTTTTATAATTTGGATAAGCGATTACATTGAGTAAGCCTTTAAAATATTCTGGGTATGTATCCATTTAAATAAAATAATTATTAAAGGATGAACCAAAACATCATGTATTGGGTTGCAATAGAAGTACTTAAATGAAAATACGAATATCTTTAATAATATATTTTTTAATAAATGAATTAATCCCAAATATTGATATGATTATTTGAGATTTATTCATGATCCTGTTATACAGAAATTATATAAACGATTTATTAAAACTTATTATATATACGATTAATTACAATTAGTCTACGAAAATTCGGGTAAAATGAAATAGTTACATATTTGTAATTCATAATAAATACTATAAAAGCAGTAGTCTTACCTTATCACGTTCACTTTGTTCCAAAATCACTTTTCTTTGCTCTTCTTGAACCCTGCGTAATTCTTTATCTCGTTCGTCAGCATGTCGTGCTCGCTGCACATGATATTGCGCCTGACTTAGTAAATCAGCACACTTTTGAGCTTCATGATCAGCAAGCAAACAAATTGTTTCCTTTGTATCGGGCTTGTTAGACTGCAGCTGTTCTGTTAGCCAGTGAAAAGACTTTAATGCTCTTTGCAGATTTTTAACAGCATGCAATACGCTACTCAAAATGCTTCGTTCATCTCGTAATATTTCGATAGACATTTGTTGTTGGACAAGTGCAATATTGTATAGAAGCATAGGTTCATCAGGCCAAACCCGTCTAGCATTAAGCAGCTGACGAAGCGCTTCGCGGTAAAGCCCACTTCTAAACAATGCTCTGGCGAGATATATCAATAATTCTGGATCTGGATCTTTACAAAATTTTTGGTAGCAGCTTTCGTACATACGTACTGCTGGATGATATTGACCTTGTTCGACATATACATGGGCAATGTTAAGCCACACATCTTTAAAATCAGCAGTTACTTCTCTAACCTGGGCAAACAAATCTCTGGCTTCATTCAGAAACCCCTTGTGCGCGAGCACACATCCAATTCCATTAACAGCCCATATGTTTTTAGGTTCGGTGTTTAAAACATTACGATAAATGTTGATAGCCCTCGCTTGGTGACGCTTGTCCTGCAATATGAGTTTTAATCATAATGAAATACAACATGTTCCATACCTTCTGTCTATCCCTGTTGGATTGGTATAAAGTATTAAGCCATACATTACCTAAAGCTATCATAGAATAAGCATCTGTACTATTCTGAGGATTGTGAAGTATCCGTTCAAACTTTTTTTGACCAGGACCCCACTCTTGTTTTACCAGGTGAAGATTCCCTATTAAAGACCATGCATCGGCGTTTTCCTAACAAAATCAGATTTTTATATCAAACATAATTAAAATATTTAAAAATATATCATTTATTTTTATCCTCTTAGACAAAAAGTAGCAATTAGGATGTAAGGTATTTAAGATTTATAAGATTTATAATATTTAAGATTTGTATGAAGACATAATATTACACCAAAATATGATGACGAACGCTAAATTTTTAAAATAAAAATTAGTATCTACATTTCAAAAGTATCACGCATTTCAGATTTAGATAGTCGATTTCCCAGTCCGGTTTTGTTTAATCGTAAAAATATTTAATCATACAATGACGAAAGCACATATATACGTCTAAAAATGATTTAAATCATGTTTAAACACCTTATTATAAATTATGTTTATTATCTAAAATTGTATTTAATTAAAATTAATAAATATTATCTTTTATTCTAATCGTTTTAATTATAATGTGTGTAATTAACAGTAAATTAGTCCGAAAACAAAAATTTACAATTGCAGCAATCCGTTTCGAAAATATCCGTTTCGCAAATATTAACAGATTAAAAAATATCAATGAATGGAAACAAACGGAGCAATATTAAATAGGATAAGCCATGAGTGATAAAATGCCAAACAAATATCATGAATATAATGTACCATGATAATTGAGATTTTGGAGTGTGCTTGATATACGCTGAATTCTTTCATGTCGGAATCAGGATACTGCAGAAAATTTTTAGAGTAATCACCGGTAAAAGAAAATTTTCGAAACGAGTTGTTGCAATATATAATAATCGCTAGGTCACAGAAGGTAACTTTCAAATTGAAACCAGCTACAGAATCCTTAATGACTTCCTATTTTATACACTCTGACTACTAACGGCCCCATTGTTACAGCCGTTTTCGTTTCACCCGCTTTAGCCTCGGGATCATCAGAAGACTGACTACCAACACTTCTTTCGAAATTTAATTCTTCCGAGATTTGAGTTGTCGCTCTTCGTACTTGGCTTGTGATCTTGACTGATAGGCTACGAATTCTTGATTATCAGATTTCACACCGCAAAAACCTTCCATCATGATATCTAGAAACTACATTGTCCAAAATGCTTTCTGTCATGCTTATTATAGATTATGTAGTATGAGATAATGAAGATCGATTGAAATCGGGACTGGTTATCCTGCCGTGGATGCTTAATTATCTATTGAATAAATGCTAAGTTACACAATGTGACTTTTGCATTGAAAACCAGCTACATATTCCTTTTTCATGACATAATTAAGCATCCATGACAGAAATCACCAGTCCGATTTTAATCGATCTTCATTGTTTCATACTACATAATCTATAATAAGCATGACAGAGAGCATCACCATTATATATAATGGTGGTGCACGGATGTGCTGACTAAACAACGGTCCAGAATTTTTTACGAAATTCGGCATTTATATTTAGTCGCCATGTCACTTCTAAACAATCACTTAAGCATCGAAATGATGATTATCCGGCAATAGTCATCAGTAGAATGAATTACCCTCTGATCATTTCGGTTGACTGTGTGACATTGAGAATAAATCATGGACCGTTGTTTAATCAGCACATCCGTGCACCACCATTATACATGCCGTATCGATAAGGGATCCAACGAGTGCAGAGACAATTCAGCAACAACCTCTGCCTAGTGTTTAAAGATGGTCCGCACAGCAATTCGATCTGGTAAAGAGCGTAAGCCTCCGACAAATAAGCAGTGTCGGAAACGTCTTTATTCACAATGTCACACAGGCAACCGAAACAACCAGTGAGTACTTCATTCTACTGATGAGTATTGCCGGGTACTCATCATCTCGATGCGAAAGTGATCGCCTAGAAGTGACATGGTGACCGAAGGTCGTGAATCGAAGTCCAGTTTATCAAGCAACACCATTATATATAATCAGTGCATTATTATAAATATAAAGATGAATCATATATATGACGCAAATCATTTATTGATATATTTATAATAATGCTCTGATTCCGCTGCTATGTTGGGTAGAGGAGTTAGGGGCCGAAACCTGATAGCATAGCAGTTCCTCCTGATGACCTCTAATTCTTGTTCTGATACAACGTCTGTTATTTATTAGTCAATTCATAAAAATGACGTTTATTTTAAATTTCATTTTTTTAACTTGATTTAAATTATAGAAAATCTAAAAACAATTATTAATTTTATTATTTAATTATTAAATTTTGATTTAGCATTATTATGTTTTGTTTATTTTATAATTATATTAAATACGTAGACTCAGTTAGCTGATTTAATTATTTAATACTATAAGCATCGTGAAATTTTAACTATCAGTAAATATGAACGAATTAGTTTATAAAAACGTAACTTTGCCTAAATGAGCTAGTTTCTTTCAAATGTATGTGTTCTACTCATGTATATAAAAATCGAGCGGAAATATTAAAGAGATATTCTTTGTCTTTAGTAAAATATCCTCAAATTTATTTGCTAAAATTCCTTAATCGAAAACTCAGATACATTTTATGTTGTCTATATATTATTTTATCAACATTTTCAATGATTAAATTTCCAATTTTTTAAATATCCAGTCGTTATTACTTATTAACAAAGAAGAATTCATTCAATATTAATTTCATACAACATATGGAAGCATTCATACAATATTGGATTGAAATTTGAATTTTGTAAATTTAATTGAGCAAAATATAGAAAGAGTTTTCTTTCTCTTTTGCCCCCTAAGAACTGATTCAATTATTCTAACTCTTTAAAACTGACCCACACGCTACCACACATGAACATCAACCTATTGACATTGTTCATACTTTTGGGTTTTGTTTTCATTTCTTTGTTAAACGTTTGCAATTGTTTTAAATAGTAGATACTGATCTATTATTGATAAATAATTATTGGAGCTGGAACAAAGGAAAGAAGAATTTAAATTTGATATTTCTCCAACTTCTGTTAGCATCTTCAGAAAATGACAATGTATTTAAAAATGTACATGCTTATATAAAAAAGTTCAAAACGATCACCGAAATTGTAAATTATTTGTAAATTTTTGTAATTGAAATTCAGTGAACTTGCAAGTGGATGTATATCCACAAAAGCCACTTTAATAAGTCTGTAATTTTTTAGTTTAAATCTTTAATTTAGTTGCGATATAGCTTACCTGGTTAACTTGTAAAGCGTCTTTAAACCAATCAGAAGCTTCGTAAATTTGACCCCGATCCCGTGCCATACAACCAAGTCTCAACACTGCATCGACGTAATTAGGGTGACTTTGAACAATTTTTTTGTAAAGACGTTCAGCAATAGCAGGGCAAGACAATTGTTCGTAAAGGCGGGCAAAATTGTAAGTGGCGGTGACCAGATTCATTGCAGCTTTATAATTCGTTGTCGAATTACATTCTGACTTTGCGCAGACAATGGCAGACTTGTAACTCGCCTTAATTGTTTAAACATAAATTTTACTTACCAAATCATTTTATATAAATGATCGATGCAATCCAGAAGTGAACTTGTCAAACGTAGTTGTTAAATTAAAGCTGATATCGTCTCTTAAATTTTACATTTCATGATTTTGCATTACTTATTTCTGATTGAAATATACTCTATAGCCAACGATTTAATTTCATTAAAAATGTAAAACAAACGCTATATTTCTGTTAAAGGATTTGAACTTATTCGCCATATTGTCATCTCCCTTTTAATAATTCATAAATTATCAATAATTTATCCTAATTTATTATAATTAGAGTATATATTTTATAAAATGTTATAAATAATATATAATTATTTAGTGAAAAATCAAATATAATATTAAAATATAATATTAAAACTATATTTAAACATTATATAATTTTCTAATATTTAAATATTTAATTATAAAATTAATAGAAAATTATAAATTATTTAAACGTGTTGAACTGTTTATATTTAATTTATATTTATTTTTATTTTAATATTCACATTAATTGTACTTGATTGCATCTGTGAGCTGCTGAAAATTTTCAAATTGTGACACGACATTATCCTCACAGGTATTGATCTTATTTTTAATACAGCATGACGCTACTAATTAGAGTGGGTGGGTATCATCAGCTGCTGACCCAGACCTACATTTCACGTTTCGACCCTTGTTATATGCTTTCTCCGTAGACTGATGCTGATCGGATTTGAACTCAGGACGTCTGTATCGCGATTCAACGCTACATCCATTAGGCTGGCTGCTTCAGTGGTGTAGATATACATTTCTGTATAATACTTAAATGTAATTTTTTTGTTAATCAATAACAAAAAAAATTGGCAGTTAAATATCGAGTAACGATATTAAAAAAATAAATTGTATTTATTTGCTCATTAAATGGTGTTCATGAATTGCACACTGTAAATTATAAATTCATAAAAATAGCAAGAACAATTTTTATTCAATAAGATTAATTTTTATTATAAAATTAGTCTTATTTTTAATTAATCAAGTTTGAATCAGTAAAGTTTAAAAAATCTTACATTTAGCAAATGCGAGACAGTGATATGTTAGATACCGCAAAAGAACAGTAAATGCTTAAAACAACATTATAAATTGTCAGATTATATTATCATTATACAAATGATAATTATATAATTATTAACATATTAACATTTTGATCTTTATTCAAGATGGAAAGGTTATCTGCGTTAGATAACATTGTAATATTATCGTTAGATAATATTTTAGATAGATCTGCCTATATCGAAAAATGTCTAGAGTTTAATCCGTTTAACGCATATTAATAAATGGCCACAAGGGTGTCAGTGCAGCAAGTACTAGCTCTGTAAGCACATTGTTTATTACTTATACAACTAGACAGAGTAGTTCTAACAAGACGTAAAAATGCTTGTTTAAGCAGCTTAGCAAAAGCAGGAATTAGGGATATGGGTCTGAAGATAATAATTGGTTTATTATCCAAATGATTGTAGTGTACAGTGATGCTGATAGAATTGAAAGAAACACAATTGAATGAAAGTATGAAACCGACCAATGAACGAACACTGCTCGTGTAAGCAATTAATATTCACAATAAATATTAAATTCAAATTAATTTTGATATAATTAGAAAATAGATGCATACCATTGCATCAGTTAAGTTGTTCAGACGAAAATGTAAACTTCCAACATTGTTAAGTAATTCACATGGGACTTTTGAATTCATTTTTACTGTGATTATCTGCATAGCTTGCTGATAAGCTTTTAAGGATTCTAAATTATAAAACATCACAGTGAGTAAAGCCATAATCGTAAATTATGAATTTCTTACATTAAACCTCTAACATCAAAAACCTTACCTGTAGGATCGTCGCTTTCTAAAAGCTGAGCTCGTTCAATCCACGCTTCAATATCGTCAGGATATCGTTGTGTAACTTTGGCTAGATACATCTGTGCTAATTGTCGATCATCTGCATTTTTTGAAGTAGCTAGGATACTTCCTAGAATTTTCATCGTTTCATAGCTTTCAGGATGTGCATTAAGGACCTTTTTAAAACAGCATGCGGCCTGTAATAAAATAATATTATTATAGCTATCTCGATCATTAAAGCAGCTGTATACATTAACAATATCATTACGTTGAATGTACATCTGACCGAGGCCATACTGAGGAAGAACAAAGTTTGAACCTGCAAATTGTGTTGACTGATAGTAGTACTGAAATGCTTGAGCATATTCGCCCTCGCAATGATAGCTGCGAGCAAGCTGATAGCAGCTTTCAGATCGAATAGATTCATTCTCCGTATTATGGAAAGCATGTAACGCAAGTTGTTTTACCTTTTGATAATCCTAAATCACAAAAGGTGATACTGTGATGTCTTAGTAAATAAATTAATAACCGTTTTGAAATCAAACCGAATAGTAACTGTTAATATCAATAGAAAACCAAAGTATTTGTTGAATAATATATTAGGCATTTTTAAAATATGATTGATATATGATATATTTAATAAAATATAATTTATATCTTTGTTCCTTAAATTATACTTGTAAATACATAATATTTTGTACGGTTGTCCAGCGCAGATTTAAATCAAAAATAAAGGATAATTATTAATAACGATTTACTTGGATGTAAATGAGTATTACAAGATCTAATTATTTTGTGAGATTGTAGTGAACAGAAACATGAAGTTCTGATAAGAATAAGGATCACTGAAGGCATTCAGGTGGTTTGGTCACATAGAACGATACGAAGATAGCAATGCAATAACATACATAATTAATCGAACAAATTAAAGTGTTGATGTAAGTAATCGTTTAGTTGAATTTTTAATAGGCAAATGACGAATCAGCAAAATAATTCTTTAACTTTTTTGATGTACTCGTTAGCAGGCTTCCAAAAACATCAGCATTTCAAAAAGTTGGATTATAAAACCTAATGTTGTTTCCCGGTATTCAAATACCCTTAACCCTTGGAAAGTAGCTGCTGCTAGCTCATTGTTTTTGCAAAACAATTTGATTTGCTCCGATTTTGTCGAGAAAAAAAACGTGAGGGCTTAATAATTGATACTTTAAGAGAAAACTGATTTCCTGAAAAGGCGGTCAAAAATCGCAAACTAGCATATCTTCTAGATAGCTATAAAAGATTTTAAGTATTTATATATGTTGATGAACATTTTATTATCAAAAATTGTTATAAAATGGTAATAAACGTATAAATTGGCAACAATTTATACACTTCAATGTTTCTTTTAATTTTGAAAAGATGTTTTGAAGATTCTTTCACCTTAGCATTCTTAGTTCTATAATCAGGAATTGAAAATTATCAAAGCATATTTTGAACCACTTGAATAAAAATTGAGCTAAAATAAAAATTTACACGTAAAAGCTTATTTACTTAGTCTCTTGTCAAAGATTTGATAAAGAAGATCCGGATTTAACAATGTGCAAAAAGAATATTTAAAAATGCAACGTTCTTGATTAATAAATTTCGATATTTAGAAAATTAAATAAATTACATACTTTTAAATACCTTTCGAAAGAAAAAGTGTTCGGCTAGGTGATTCAATACAATTGGATTTGCTGAATCGATTGCATATGCTCGACTAAGACGCTGAACTCCAAGTTTTATAGAATTTGGATCTTGATCGTTAATATCTAAAACGGCTAGTCCAACAAGAGCACTAATGGAATCAGGCTTCAGCTGAAGAGCTCGTTCAAATGCTTGCCTACGAAAAATAACTTAAAATGATGCAAAAGCTATACCGATAATACCTTGCTTTGATTAGCTTGTTAAGTTTCACCAAACAATGACCAATACCTACACGAATTTCGGCAGAACAATTGGGACATAACTTTAATGATCTTCTGTAGAAGCCGAGAGCTGCCTTGTAATCTTTGCGAATAAATGATATCGATGCTCGTCCTAGTAATGCAGGAACGTCGCTTGGGATCTTTGAATTAAAAAAAAACTTATAGTTTTTAGGTATCCATAAAACAGCGAGGCAAACCTGATTTAAAACAAAGTTGAACTGTCCATCTGCTTGATCAATTTTCTCTCCTTCCATTAAGCATAAATACGCGCGACCAAGTAGATGATCCTAAACTTTCAAAGTAAAACTAAACGAAAACCTTTTAGATCAACATAAAATTGAGAAATGCAAACGAATAAATAAAACTGCAATATAAATTTTCAATTTAGAGTTTTAGCACAATATAGCTTAATATAAAGAGCTGTCGTACATCATTGACATCAATTATTTTCGAAATCGATACCATTTCAAGCTTATATTTGATTTGATATAATTCGCTTGAAAAGGACGCATTATCGAAAGTTTAATTCTCCGAAAATTAGCTTGACACGAATGCAAATGTATATTAGTATATTCAAAGAGCTCGTTCAAATGCTTGCCTACCAAAACATAACTTAAAATGATGCAAAAGCTATACCGATAGTATAAACTCAATTTTGCATTCAAATCTGTTTAATTTTGCAAATTTATAACAAAACAATCAAAGGTAAAATTGAATTCATTATTTCAATGTTTCAATTTATTATTATTGAATTCGACTAGCGGCTATTAAATTAGTTCGATTTCACCAAAATTTAATTTTATATTAAATTTAAAATTAAAAAAATTTACATTTAAAAGTTTGAAATTTAAATATTAAATCGTATTACATGTATATACAACGCAATTGATATTCACAAAGAATAAATAAACTAAAACATTGTATGAATGTATTAAATCTCAAAATATTAAATTTAAATTAAAAAATTACTACAGAATTCGTTAATACATGAACCGCATATAGCGGTTCATGTATGTGATATAGATATTGAGAAATGTAAAATACCAAGAAGCAGCTTTTACCTTATATACTTAGACAGATTCTTACGCCCAGCATAACTTGGCTTTTTATTAAAAAAATAAAAAGCCAAAATACATGCCGGGTAATGATAAATCATCACCGGCATGTATTTTATATAAAATCAATACAACTGATTCCGAACCACTGGTTAATATTAATAACTTAAAATTCAACGCTTTAATCACAAAATTGACAGTCAATGAAGAGCCCGAAAAGCGGCAATAGCTTAAAATGATAAAACGTTTTTAGTAGTTTCTAGATAAAATAAAAATTTTAATTAGCTATTGAGAAATAGCATCAGCAGAAAGTTCAACAGGTAAAAATTTCCATCAATAACATATATCAATAATAAATATATCGAATTTTTAATGCATAATTGACACATTTGCTGGGTATTGCATTTAGTCAAATATGGCATTCAGAAAAATTAAGGAAATTCAGTAAGTCTCATCACAATTCAATGATTTTAATTATTACTTTATTTATTGAATAGTGACTTAAATATGAAAATTCTAATTTTTTTGTGTACACATGTTTATCAAAGCGTTTATTTTTCATAAGTTATAAAAGTTTTATTTTAGGAATTTAAATATATATATATTTATGTTTAATGCTAAATCCGCAAAAACAATATCACGATCATTTTATCAGATAAACACATTATGGAATATGCTTAAAGTAGACACTTGAAAGGGAACCAGCTCCTCATTACATTTTTCCAGAAATTTATG
Organism: Pomphorhynchus laevis; assembly: GCA_012934845.2. Taxonomy (NCBI): domain Eukaryota; kingdom Metazoa; phylum Acanthocephala; class Palaeacanthocephala; order Echinorhynchida; family Pomphorhynchidae; genus Pomphorhynchus; species Pomphorhynchus laevis. Next base: position 27,571 of record WNNJ02003827.1, read on the forward strand.
ATAACGCATTTAAAATAAGAATGAACTATTGAATTTGATTTCAATTCGAACGTGAATGTGAATTAAATTTGAATGTAAAATTGCGTAGTGAAGGATCTATAGCATCACCGAAAAATGCCAATGTAGTATCACGCATCAAAGCCTCATTCAAATGATTGCAGTTGTGGTAATGAAATCGAGGAATTTGGTTAGTAAACTAAAAAAATATAAAACCAGTGAAACCTATATGGATCCTTAAATCAAGTTTAAGTTTAATAAAGTTTTGGCTTCCGTCCAGTAAATTGTATGATTAACATCACTGCATTTAAAACATTTAAAAAACTAAAATTGTTAGCAGAAATTATTACAAAATTGAATACAAAGTGAAATTATAAAACGCTTGACATACCAGGTCGTACATGTTAATCTTATCAGCAGTTGTATACAAAAGTGTAGCCTGAGTGAAGAGTGCTTTCTTTTTCTCCCGATCCTTTTCTTTCGCTGTCTGTTGAACATAGAATGCAGCAAGGCTATCCAAAACAAGCATTTGATCGTTCTCAGAATTCTCATAATTTAGCGATGCTTCGTTACGACCGCATTCACAGATTTCAACAAACTCGGCATACTTTTCCTGACGGTAATATTCAAGCTAAAATAAAAGACAAAGTATACAATCAGAGCTCTGAGTCATTTCAAAGTTTGATTTTGTGGTTTGAACGTAAAATTAATTTTTTAAAGCTTTTTGGATTAGGTAATATTACCGCTAATTCAATCCAAACAGACAGTGGACAATTCTCCTGCCGCAAAATCAATAATGCTTCATTGATCGATGGTAGTTGATCCCTAGACAACTCGATCACCTAAAAAAGAATTTTAAAATTTTGAAGTGTTTTTAGTAAAATTACTTCGTCAGTATCTTTCAGTGGTATTTCAATCACACCAAAGTTCGCCATGTTTTACAGCAAAAGAGAGGCCGAGTTCGTATAATCAATAGCAAAGTCTTATAGATCTTCCAAAATGTAGAATATCTTATCTACAAATTATATACATAAAATAAGTTAAATATTATAGCTATTTTTTATATGATGAATAGCACCCTTTTTCCTAGTAGAATCGAGTAAAATTGTATGATAGATGAATTTAGTGACATAAATGAATTTTATTAAAAGTTACAAATATAATTTCAAGAAAATTATAATATAATTTCTTTTTGAAATTAAATTCGTCGGTAAATAAATATATTTTAAAAGTATTCAAAGTATAAATCAGTTAAAAATTTGAATATAATATGAATATGGTATTATTTATTATTTTTAATAATAAATTGCACGTCTTATTATTTTTATGATGTTTATTTTATTTATACGACCGTTCTTTTCGCGTCTGTTCAAATTCCTCATTCTCTCCTGCCATCCCTTTTTTCTTCGAGGTCCCACAAGTTTCAGTCATATGTCCACTCCTTTTCTCTCTTCGACATATCAATCTCTCTCCGTTTATCAAACCTTACTCCTTTAACGTCATACAATACGCCGATGGCATTTTCATATATGCTCATGCACTCGTCCATCGCATACACGATATCGCAATTTCTGCATCCAACTGTATTTCATCTATCTACAAACGTCTTTCCCATCTTCATCTCGTTCCAAACCTAGACAAATCAAAAATAACGTGGATCCTCCCCCGTCACCCTAACATATTTCCTTCCCGTGTATCATTTACCTCATAAATCATCTCAATACTCCACAATCTCACTTTCTTAGGATTTAATTTCGATGATCACATTTCCTTTAAATCCTTCGTCCGCGACAAGGTCCGCTCGTATAACTTATTTCTTCGTGACATCCGTTGTATCCGCACATCTATCGACTTCCGTTAATGCATGTATCTTCTTTCATCGCCGCTTTTTCTTAAAATCGATTACTGCCTCAGCCTTTTCACCAATTTTTTAAAATCCATCATCCTACCCCTACAACGCATCATCAACTTCGCCGTTCGATTGCTCCTACGTCTTTGTGTCGCGTTGACCACATATCCACATATCTTGCCCAACTCTCCTAGCCCACCATCCACAGAAGCACCCAACTCCGCCTTCCCGTAACTTTTCGTCTCATCGCTATCTGCTACCAATCGTTCATCAACCTCCCTTTCTTAGACGATACTCGCCCCACCTCTCTATCACTGCGTTTCAGTAATTTCCGCTTACTCTACTTTCCCAATTACTCCAACAACTACGGTCTCCGATACTTCATCGTCGCCGCCCACTCACCTGGAATCAGCTCCCACTCGACGTCCGTCGCGCTCCCTCCTTTATTACATTCAAATAACGCATCCGTCCGCACCTTCTCGACACGCGATTTAGATGTTTTTTTCGTGGTCATGTAAGCGTGCGCCGGCACGCATTTACAACGTAAAAATAAATCTTTTTAAGGGTAAATTTGACAATACAGAAAGATCATGCATCGAAAATTGGTTTGGAGCATATCACACAAAACTATTTGCTACATTATCAAATAAAAAGTGTAGTAATTAAGCAATTGTAATGTAATTAATAAATTTAACTAATTTATTAGTAAATATAATTTATTAAAATTATTTACTAACATAAATATTGTTTATTGCAGATAATTAATTGAGTTCACAAACCCTCTCGGTTTCTGAACTAAATGTGTGGCTTTTAAATAAATTAAAAAACCACACTGCGAAAGTCAAATCTCGAGATTTTAATCTAAAAACTTAAAACCTGTGTAGGAGGCAAAATCATGCAGATTGTTGAACAAATGACCTTAATTTTTTACTTTTACTAAGCTAAAAGTTAATAGATCAACACAAAAAGTGTAAGATGATAAGCCTGCAAAGCGACATCTACAATGCGAGTCAATGTAATGAAATGGAATGCAGACGTTATGATAATGATTATTTATATACCAGCTTTAATACACAGATAATTAAATTGATCATTGTGAAGGTGACTAGATGTTAATGTTTGAGTGATCTTATATTATTATTCTATTCATTTTATCTACCTTTACAAAGCTACTAGTTCTATTAAAAATTTGAATGATAATAAGAACTTTTAAATTCAAATAAAAAAATTTCCATTATAAGTGAATTGACAAATGTCAAAGCATAGGACACTAAAAGTACATACTTATTGAAGTGGCTATTGTGGATATATATCCACTTACAAGTCCATAAATTACAATCAAAAGTGTGAGCAATGTCTTTAGGTTAATGTTGATGTGTGGTAGCGTGTGGGAGAGTTTTAGAGTTAGAATAATTAAATTGATTCTTACGAGACAAGTGGATACTATGTTTGAAGAACGGAAATGAGGCAGTTGAGCGAATGGCGGAAGGCAGTTTATTCAAGTTTAGGGAAAAATAATAAAGAGGAAAACCCCGGTCATAGTTTGAGGAAAATGACAAACAGTGTGCAGTAGCAATATCAACGAATTCAAAAAGAAATTACGGATGGAGGATGCCATGGGGAAAGCTGCTTTTCCGTATTTGTGATACTTTTATTATATTTTTTTCTGCAGTGAACCAGCTAATTAAGCCATGCTTTTATGTGCTGTTGAAACATTCTATTATTATTTTTTAATTCAAAATATTATTAACAAATTAGTAGTCACCCTCAAATGGGTCTTACAAATGTCAGAATATAATATCTTTGTCCGTATATCTTCGTTATAATCCTTATTACTCAGTTGTGATTGATACTTTTGTAATTTCTCCTCCTTAGCGTCATAGACACTGATTTTGCAATAGATATCGAAATGTTTGTTCTTATTTTTCTTATACAGTCATCATACCTATCTACTTCTTTTTCTGCCTGTCTAGTGGCAATCCGCTTAATCACACTGTTTGCTACAGGATATATTCCTCCAACTGGAGAAGAAGAGAGTCACATGAAAAAATAATATGGAGGTGAGACGGGACACGTGTAGTATAAAGCCACTTCCACCCATTTTGAATATACACGGGATCGGTACATACTCAGTCGTTAATTTGTCCACGTTTAAGCTGTTTCCTCGGTCGATGAAAAAAATAACGGAGTTGACGGAAGATCAAAAATATCACGTATATATGAAGAATTAAGATATAACTGTATAATATTGCAAGTTTGTAAAGAAGCACCAGTTGGACATATCTACAATGTGATTGATAGATTTATTAGGAAATAACTAATGGTTTCATCAAACAAGAGAGCACCAAGCTTGTCCATTTAATAAGTAGTGGTTGCTATTTTCAAAGTTATCTTTCTTAATGTGCCGTAAACAACCACCTATACCGGATTAAAATATCTGAGTATGTTTAGTCTTTACAAAATTAGAGCATCGCGTCATTCAACTAAATAGCATCCGATCTTCGTAGTGACTCTCAATGATAGACCTTCAATACTCGATATTTATTAATGTTTATCGATAGATCATTAACAACATTTTTAATTTTAACAACATTTTGAGAATCTAAGATGTTAGGCACATAATAACGGAATAACATGGGTAAATTTTAGTCGATATGCTTATGGTTCCCTTACAAATTGAACGAGGTCGATCGGCAACGAGTAATGCGAACAGCATAGGGTTTAAATAATTACGCCGTCAGTGCAAGTAATAGTGTCTGAAAGTTATAGACCGTCGAACCGCATGTAGAGCGTTGAGTGTATATGGCCAACCAGGCAAAAATCGTATTGTCAAATAATCAACGAATTTAATAATGAAACATGTTGTAAAGTATGAAAAAAGTTAGAAGGGATTCCATTATAGTGTTGCCATTTACCCTTGAAAAATTATTATTATTATTCCAATACATACCAAAGCCAAAAGGCTATTCAGGCAGAGTCCAAAAAAAAATAAAAATAATAAAACAAAAGCAAATGGTCAGTCAACGTAGCTAATTAGGGTATTCCAGTGGTAGTGTTGAATGGCGGCATTGTTCACGTATCCATTTGTAGCATCGTGATTTAAACGTTCTCAAACTAGGGGCTGCAACGACTTCCTCAGGCAACGAATTCCACATGTTAATACCTCTCCTCGAGAGTCTATACACTTTTGTTAATCTGACAAATCCAAATTTGTACAAGACTCTGCTATGTCCCCGCAACTGATCTACCCGCCTAGTGATTACATCGGTGGGATAACCTACGACATCATTCGACATATGCCATAGACATAGCATTTCCAAGGATAAGAACATCTCGCGTAACGACAACATCCCAATACGACTTAGACGTACATAATAGTCAATACCACTTAAGCAAATACAGAGCCTCGATCCGCGCCTAAGAATATACTCCAGGTCTAATAGTTCATGCTTAGTGACAGGGAAACAAGCCTGAATACAGTACTCAAAGTGTGGCCTGACGATGGATATGAATAATTTCTTCAACATATGACAGCTTAACCTGAGGAATACATTTTTAATAAAATATAACGCCCTAGTAGCTTAACCTAGAAAGAAGTCGGTGTTCAACTTTGTTTTCAAGGATCTATCGACAATAATCCATAAATCCTTATGACGTGTTCCTTTAAGACCATATCTCCAATAAAGTACCTTAGAGTTTCAATAGGGCGACCTAGTTGCATGAGGACACATTTATCAACATTCAACCGTAGTCCGGTAGAATCGCACCACTTGATCAGGGAGTTTAGATCATTTTGTAACGATACTCGATCAGCAGGACTTCTAATGATCGACCAAATCTTTAGATCGTCTGCAAACGCTAGATGAGAGCATGATAAGCGGAGTAGCAGATCATTAATGAAGATTATAAAGAGCAGTGGGCCAAGGACTGATCCCTGCGGTACGCCAGAATTAATATTTACCGAATAAGAAAACACGCCCCCCCCACACAAACTCGGAAAGACCTATTCGATAGAAATTCCCTGACCCACTCACAAATATATGAATGAAGTCCATAGTGATACAGTAAAGACACTATGCCGTCGTGTGGTACCCTATCAAAAGCTTTCGAAAAATCAAGGAATACTGTATGAACCTGAAACCCAGCCCCCAGAGCATCAGCCCATTTTTCACGCGCAGTTAGTAGGTTAGTAAGGCATGAACGTCCGATCCTGAAACCATGTTGAGATTCAACCAATATGTGATTACGATCCAAATGATCCCTGATTCTACTAGCAATGATTCTTTCTAAAAGTTTGCAGAATACGCTAGTTAAGCTAATGGGCCGAAAGTCCGCGCAAAAGCTAGCAGGATGCTTTTTGGGAATAGGCACCACAATTGCACACTTCCAACTGTCAGGAATCCAAGATGTATCTAAGCTGTATCTGAAGAACATAGTTAAATCATTGCTCAGTTCGTTCGCTAGGGATTTGACGAGGAAGGGGGCAATATTGTCTGGTCCCGGAGATGTAAACGAATCGAGCTTCATAACCTCGTTCAACACCTCATCCACTCTGAGTGGACGAACACAACACCGATGAGCAACCGGAACATACTTCCAACTAAAGTCATGCAGTTTGTTAAAGGTCAAAGCCTGTACCAAGAAGCCATCAGCTAAATGTTGGGCGATTAGAGACGGATCGGTCAAAGTTTCAGTTGGCGTTTGGATTGAGCTAATTGTGGCGACAAGTGTTCTGTTGTTTCTTACATAAGACCAAAACCTCCTAGGATTCAAAGATGCATCCCTGGCGATACTATCTTCGTACGAATAGCGTTTCTGAAATTTTAGCCGATTGCATAAGTTCCGAGAGTCGATGTAGGCACGTTTTGAAGCAGAAGAACGCCTAAATTCGCGCCACAATTTGTTGCGGGATCTTATAGCATCAAGAAGCTCTCTGTCGAACCAAGGAGGATGTCCATGCTTGAACTTGCAGGCACGTAGCGGAGCAAAGATATCAGAAATTCGCATCAATTCATCATGGAGCAGATCAAAGACTACAGGAACCTCCAAACCGAAGTGGATACGAAGACTATCACAGATACCTTTTGGGAAGCTTGCAGCTAGTTGACTAGCATCAACACCTACCCAACAACGTTTTTTAAAATTAGAGTTTTGTGAGGCTCTGTTGAACAGCGACAGCCGCATAGAGAGTACACAGTGATCGCTATTGCCAATTGGTGCGTCATAACGAACACCTGAAACGTCACCCAAACACTTAGTAAAGACCAAATCGAGTATAGAAGGCGTCCCTGTCACACAAGTAGGTTCTTTAATATGTTGAACTAGTAGCATCTCAAGTAACAGAAAGTCACTTAGTACTTTCCCAATTCCGTGAATTGGTCGTGAATGACTATTTTTCCAGTCTATTTGGGAGATATTGAAGTCACCCAGGAGCAAAATCAGAGGATACGAAGATAAACTCAGCAAATGTGATTTAAGAGAGTCAAATCTTAATTCATAGGACGGAGAACGGTAAAGGACGCAGAATCGGGATCGTTGACCATTTCCCAGTGTAAAAGCAAGACCTTCAAAGGAATAACCAATATCGTCGCGAAAAGCCGAGATTTTCGATACCAGGAGACTATTTCGCACATAGGCGGCTACCCCACCTCCACGTTTACCACATGAGCGATCCGAACGTATTAGAAAATAGTTAGGGATGGCAACACAGTCATCCGAAATGTCAGAATGTAGCCATGTTTCGGTTATACAAAATACATCAAAACGTTTCGAAGCAACTATGAATTTAATTTCCGAGAACTGAGCCAGGAGACTACGAACATTTGAATAACCGACAAAAATGTTCGTATAATGGGAAAATTTGACACGCTCGGTGACACTATCGAAGTCTACTAGTTTTCCTACACACGAACCATCACTACTAAAGAGGTCTGACTCTACAGAAGTAAGGGATGTCACCGGACAGTCGGACGCCACTTTACCACCCGAAAATTCCGGACACATAGGTTGCACTCACTACTTTCCAGCCGTCGATGCAGCTCGTTGAAAGCCTCGTGTCTTCTCAAACGATCTGCAGGAGATAAATCACGGAGTAAATGAAAATCAGAGCGCGATAATCTAAATGCATGCTTGAGTAGGAAGTCAACATGATCTTTTGAGTCTAGAACAACTTTTAAAAGTCTAGGTCTATCTGAAAGTTTCTTGCCTAGACGAAAAACTCTTCGAACTTTAAGACACTTCGCAACATCCACATCGCTCTGGAGAAAAATCTTAGAAAACACTGCGCGAAGATGCACAATATCGTCATCCAGTCTACTTTGGGGATTGTTACTGAGAGATTCTTCAACACCGCTCACGATAACGTTTAACTCTCTTCTGGAGTTAAATTGTCTAGAGCTGAATTGTTAAGGGCTAGCAGTCGGAACTAATGAAGAATGAGTCTCAGGGGCAATCGATGGCCGTCGATGATTTGGAGGAATCACTGCATGTTGTTTATTATTTGGAAGGCTAACTATTTGTCGTAGATTATCTATAGGCCTAACTATAATCTGACTAGCCTTTGCAAGATCCTTAACGCTCTCAATTAACGGGGCTACTAGAGGAGCAACACATAAACTGCAGCGGGGATGCAGTTGCTGCGGGTAAGCACAAGGACGCTCACTACAATCGCTACCTAGAGGACAGTTTTGAGAACAATCACTGCCCGAGGAAGTGTTAACAGGAGTTGACAAATCAACATTTGCATGCTTGAGGGCGGAACATTTGTTATCTACATCAAGACCGACGCTGCTCGAGTCCAATATATGGGGATGAACAATAGAATCCAAGACAGGAAGTTGTTTGAAGGAGTAATCCATCACATTAGTCTCATGCAATGCATCCCTAACGAAGCATTGAGTTGAATTGTTATTGAAGGGTATGATTGAACGATCGCTCATTTCTAACTTCGACTGCTGCGTAAGAGAATGATTGAGTACATGAATAGCATTATTGGTTCCTATCTCAGATAATTTTGGAGTGGCCGAAACATCATCAATCCCTGACGACGAGCTGCTTGACTTTCTGAACGCTTCTGAACTCCGTTCCGGTTCGTTAATACTATGATCTTCCCCATCGTTGTGACTGTTTGAATCTGCGTTCCTCTTTAAACCATTTATTGATACTTGCTCGTCACAATGGCCCTTGAACAACAAGGAGAGCAATTCGGAGGCACAGAACCCACAAACAAAATCCCTAGACAGTAGCGATTTCGTCAGACAGGATGGAACGTTGACAGCTGTCCATATGTCGCATCCAGATCTGCTGCAAGAGACCTCGTGTTGCTGATACCCAGAGGAGGGGCTTGCTAATTTTGGTACAGTCTGATTGCGAGTACCGTTAATCTGCTGACTTGCTAAGCATTTTTTCGTTTCTGTCTTCTTTGTTCTTGCCATCGATTGTTGTGTCAACTCGCTTCGCTCGTTGTAATCGAATAATTGTGTGTTTAAGCTTGTGTGTTCGTTGGGATTGCTTGTAAGTAGTTGTGTATTGTAAGTAGTAGCTTGTAAGTAGTAGTTGTATAGTCGATGTGAATTAATATATTATTAATCTCCTGATCCTTGTTTTGAAAGTTGGCGTCTTTGGAGTGAATTGTATGTTATTTTATTGTAAGTAGTTTATTTCAATAATACCTTTCTCAAAGTTGTCAGTAAATATTTTTCTTTAAAATACCAAATATTGTTTATTTTAAGTTATTTAATAAACAATAATTATATTTATAATTAAATAATTATATTATTAATAAAATTAATAATATAATTATTAATAATTATTATATAAAACAATTTATTGTTAAATTTTATTTATTAAATAATCAATATACATTTTACGATCAAATTGGCAATTGTGGGCATGCAATTTGGCGAAACGTGGACGCAAATTTGAAAAACGTTCATATAAATTGGAAATATAGGTTCATTAATTTGTTGATTTGTTGGTTAAATTATCATAAATAATTAGAAATTTTGATATTTGATTTTTTGATATTTTAGATGTCCATCTTTAAAAAGGCAAAGCATTAAAAGAACTTTGAATTAACCATTTTTTCTTAAAAGATAAGCACTTCGAATGATATTGAAAAACGATAGCACATACGGCTAAATTATAATTTAGTTTTGAAATATATTTACGTTTACTAAATCTGCTTTATTTATAGAAACATGCTTTAAGCATGTTCATTATTATTGATAATTATCACCTTCGCAGCCATTATTATTTGAATTGTTAGCAGCCATCATTATTATAAATTGTAAAAAAAGATTTATTTTAACGTGGCAAATGCGTGCCAGCGCACGCTTACATGACCACAACAAAACAAAACTGTTAATCAGGTATCGAGAAGGTGTGAACGGAGGAGGTGTTTGAATGTGATGAAGGAGGGAGCGCGGCGGACGTCGAGAGGGAGTTGATTCCAGGCGAGTGAGGCGGTGACAAGGAAGTATCGGAGACCGTAGTTGTTGGAGTAATTAGGAACGTGGAGTAAGAAGGTATGACAGGAACGAAACGATAGCGAGTTGGGGCGAGTATCGTTCTAAGAAAGGAAGGTTGATGAACGATGGGGAGCCGACAGCGATGAGACGAAAAGTAACGAGAAGAAGGCGGAGTTTGATGCGGATGTGGATGGTGGGCCAGGAGAGTTGGGCAAAATATGTGGATGTGTGGTCGAAGCGACGGAGACGAAAGAGCACTCGAACGGCGGTGTTGATTATTCGTTGTAGGGGTAGGATAATGAATTTTGGAGAATTGGCGAAAAGGCTAAGGCAGTAATCGATTTTAAGGAAAAGAAGTGATGAAAGAAGAGACATACAAGAACGGAAGTCGATAAGGGGGCGGATACGGCGGATGTCACGGAGAATAAATTATAATGTAAATTATTATTTATTTGTTGAGAACACTTTACACTGAGAATAATAGCAATGTCCGTTTCAAACAACAATAATGAGTGTAATATGTAAAGATATTATATAAATAATTCGTATAAAAAGATTACATACGAAATGAGAAAGCCCATAGTTAATGAAAGAGACAACAATGGAGATCATACTAAATTAGCCCACCAAGTAGTGATAACAAAGCGTTCCGACCATAATATTTTTAAACGGAATCAACGAATATGTCCTTGGAGATGAATCAAAAAGATACAAAGCGTTAAACATACAGATCAACTGAAAATTCAATTAGTTTCCAATTTTGAAGAGAACAACGACACTACGCTTTGAGAGGTAGCTAAGGATATCAACAATCTATTTTCACAAACAACAATAGTCCGAATCTTAGATTGGCTTGTCATCACTAAGAAAAGTTTGCGTCTTTGTGTGTTGGCAAGAGCATGATATGTGTGTACATATCGATAAGGCAAATATTAACATATTCAATTGGAGTACTTTAGGGCCATCACCTAGAGGATGTTAGGAGTATTACCGAGCACATAATAATGGAGGTCGTAACGTAAATATTCAGCAGGCTATTTATGATAATATTACTTTATTTACGTATCAAATGCGTGTCAGCTGGAGCTTACTAGTTCACTAACTAACAAAAAGCAGCAAAGTCATACAGATAAATTTGTTAAATTATTAAAATGTGATCGGATTTGGCATTCGAAGCACGGCATGGAGGCTGATTGGCGTATATGAATGGGCAGATGATTCCACGACATAGCAGCCACAAGGAATGAGCGGAAGTCAAAAGAGGTAGAGTAATTTGGGATATGTAAAAGAGCGGAATTACGGGAATGCAAAGAATAGTAAGCAGGACGAGAATTGTCGAGAAAAATAAGGCTGAGAAATGAAGGGGTATGAAAAGTTACAAGACATAAAGTAAACTTCAACTAAAATACATCGTCAGCTCATCGTTGACAATGTGTTGTAATGGAAGTTGAGTGGATTTAGGTAAGTTGGTAAATAGACTAAGACAGTAATCAAGTCTCAAGAAAATTAGAGAAGATATGAAAGTCATACAAGAAGGGAAATAAATCAATCTTTGAATTTTACGGAGGTTGCGGTGAATCAAGGTAAATTAGCGTACTTTATCTCCAACGAAAGGTTTAAGTGAAGGTCGGTTGTCGAAATGGAAGCCTAAGAAAACGAGATTGTCAACGATTGGAAGGATTGTAGAATTTAATGATATAGAGAGAGATGTTCTAAGAGGAGGCGTTGAGAAAGGATCCACATTATTTTGGATTTATTAGGATTCAAAATACAGACAAAGGGAAGATAGATAATTGGAAATTGAGGGAAGACAGTTAGAAGCAGAAACACTAAGATCATCAATACGATAAGCAAGTGCATGAGCATAGATGATAATGTCATCAGCATATTGCATAACATGGAAGTTAAATGTATGAGAAATATAAGACAAGTCATCGAGAAGAAGAGAGAAAAGCAAAGGGCCTAATACGAATCCTTGTGGAACAACGGACGGGATTGAAGAAGGATGAAAATAGAAGAGCTAGAACAGACGAAAAATGTACGGTTTGATAGATATGAAGAAAACCAAGCTACAGTGGATAAATATAAGCCGTAATCATGACGAAGACAATGGAGAATAATCAAATGATCGACGATGTCAAAAGCAGATGATATATCAAGAAACTATGACACTACATAATTTTTAATCGTGGGAGATGAGTAATTTGTTATAAACTTTAATCCAGATAATTTTAGTAGAGTGATTAGAGTGAAAAGCAGCTTGGAATGGAGGGAACAAGTTGTAGGAAAATAGATATGCATTAACTTGCTTGAGAACGAGATGCTCAAGGAGTTTGGAGATGGCTGGGAGAAGTGAGATAGGACGGTACGAAGATGGTAGTTAGGGGTCGAGCGATTTATTTTTGAGGAGAGGACGAACAGTGACGCATTTCCAGTTTAAAGGAATTGTGTGGTTGCGGATAGACAAGTTAAACAAAGTGGTTAGGAAGGGTGAGATAGATGAGCAAATATTTTTAATCAAGTGAGAGGGGATTGTGTCGGAAGGAGGTTTATTAGGTAATGAAAGAAGAACCGAAGAAACTTCATCAGATCCACGAGATATGAGCAGCCACAAGGAAGGAGCGGAAGCCACGAGTGGTAGAGTAGTTTGGACATTTAAAAGAAGAGAATTACGGAATTGCAAATAAGTAAATAGGAAGAAAATTGTCGAGAAAAGGAAGGTTGAGAAATGAACGGGTGTGAAAAGTTACAAGGCGGAAAGCAATGAGAAGAAGACGAATTTGAACACGAGAATAAATAGTAAGCAAATCGAGAGAAGCTAGACGATTAAACACATGACGTCACTGATTAAACACAGTGACGGAGTCGACGCTTAGATAGACAACAGTCGGAATCGAACCAGGAAGCATGGCCGAAGCGCTGAAAGCGTCAGGGTCGAATAGGCAGAAGGTGATTGAGGATCGACGTAAGTTCAGAATCAAAGAGACCTTCGGGAGAAAGATAGATGGAAGCCAAGCGAATGAAGAATTGAGTAAGGCATAACAGAGAATATGGATATCGAGAAGTTTCCAAGGTCGAATTGGAGTAGCTAATGTTAAAGGCAGAGAAGGAGGATGAAGATGGGGACGAGTAAGAGTAAGAATGACAAGGAAATGATCGGACAAACCAGGATTGGTAATTGACAAGGAAGTATAGTCATTGAAGCAGTTGGGAACAGCAATGATGTCGAAAGCACCGCCGAGAATATGAGTGGGGCTTGTTGAAAGTAATTTATAGTTAAAATCAGAAAAAAATATTAGTTGGAGGGATATAATCATAGTCAGCTGGACGATCAAGACGAATGTTAAAGTCACCGAGAACAAAAGAAGTATAGGACAATGAGCACTGAGAAAGATCTGCAAGGTCGGTAAATAAGATACGTGAGGTGGCGGCTGAGCCTGCACGTTATATAATCACAAGTTCCATAGAAAAAGGAATTGATAATCTGCATATGAGTAATTCGAACGAAGTGTAATGGATGTTAGCGTTAATTTTACGCAGAGACGTTGGGTGACGAGCAATGACAACAATACCGCCATGGTTAGAAGCAGCAGATGTGGGAGATACAATTGGACGAGCTGATTCCACTGAAGAACAACCAGAGCGACATAGACGACGAATAGCAAGATTGTCAGAGTCAGTGCCATGATTCGGTAATGCAGATAATATCGATAGATAATTGATCGAATATATCAAGAAACAGATCCGTTTTATGAAAAAAGGAGCGAGTTTTGAAAAAACTAAGACGAAAGGTATGCTCAGAAGCGAGATTGACTAGCAAAGAAGACAAGGGGGAGAATCGGAATGCCGTAGGACTTTTGGCCTCGTGTGTACGACATGAATATTTCCGTTCATTTGACGGATTGATAAGGATGACTCGCTGTTTGTTTCACGTCGATGTTTTTCAATGCGAGCTAAATTGAGCTGGACAATATCAGAAGAGGATCGGTCAGGATTGTTACGACAAGTAGATGAAGTGGTAACATGTTTAAAACGTTGGGAGAGTACCAAGAAAGCATGTGAACTATGTCGGAAAACGATTTTTAGGAGTGGGGTCATAGATGATTGGATTTAGTGATTTGTTTAAACGGATAACAAATACAGTAGCGATATTATTGAAGAGGGATGGATTATTATCAGGAATAATGGTTGCTAGATAGACCTGAAAGGAGATACATCATCTAGGCGATATTGTGGAGAAGCAGATTTGGGAAACTTTAAGGTAGACATGATAATACATCGATCGCGCCAAGGAAAATGATTATGTGGATGTGGTGGACGGACATAGCTGGTAAGAGTAGAGGCAGAAGAGTAGACAGAAGTGGGAATGATAGGGGTGCTCGATGGAGATTGAGGATAAGTTGGAGCATGTGTTACAGAAGTACAGTGTTGAATCGGTTGATTCAACACTGTACTTCTGTACAGTGGTGAATGACAGGGAGATTAGAGGAGTGTGTGTGATAGAAGGATTAAGAATGAGATTATATGATGCGAAGTTAGGTGTTGATGCGAGGGAAACGTCAAAAACAGTATCGGTCCGAGTCGTCGTATTTGAGACAGAAATGAAAGAGCAGGATAGCTGTCAAATTTTTCTGACGCCCAAAAATCACATGAAACGGATTACTTTGATACACCGAACGTTCAAATATTTTATCTAGAACAACGGTTCATAAGTCACAATCTTTACAATCGCGTACAACTTCCAAACTTATATAACGATCATTGCATTCCGATGTGTAAGATGTGTGATCAGCAACGGGTATTTAAGATCAAGGTTTTTTACGCATGAGCTTTTATAGAGAGATTAAGTTCAATCCGCGAGCGTAGCGAGCGGAATTGACAGGAAAAATCTGAAAACTGACAGGAAAAAATTGGAACTGGCAGGAAAATCTAAAACTGACATAAAACAACTGGAACTGACAGGAAACATCTGAAACTGACAGGAAAAATCTGGAATGTAAGTAGTTATAGCAAAAGAATTTTTTAGCCCAAATAATTTTATAACTACTTTTAAGACAAGTAATTAAAACAAAAGAATTTTTTGGAAGAAGGTGGAATAGCCCTGGGATGAAAGTATTTAAAGAAAAGAGATGATACAAGGGGCATATGGGTAGCACGTAAGTAAATTAGATAGCTTAGATTGTAGATAAGAAAAAATCATCAGGATTTATGTTACAACGGGTAATGATCGTGAAAGAATTGAGTTTAAGATTTTCTAATTAGATTTAGAGTTGAAAGAGGTCTATAGTTGATTTCGCCAAAAGAAAGTACGTTCAGTACGCATAAAAATGAGATTTGAACGGCGTAGAGAAAAGTAGGAATCACGGAGATTTGGAGTGAGTGAGTTTGGAGAACGTTTAAGAAAGCGATGATACACACGAAAAGAGTAACGGAGTCGACGCTTATAAAGACTACAGTTGGAATCTTAGCAGGGAGCATGACCCAAGCGCTGAAAACGTCGGGATCGACTATGCAGAATATAATTGAGAACATCTGTAATTTCATAATAAAACAAAATGAAGAGATCATCGGGAGAAAGACAGTTAAGTGGAAGCGAAAAGAGTGAATTGAGTAAGGCTGAACAGAGAATAGGGATATCGAGAAGTTTACAGGGTCGACTTGGACTAGCTAATTTTGAAAGTGGGGAAGGGAATAGGGATGATTAAGAGTAAGAGTGACAAGAAAATGATCGGACAAACCAGGATCAATACTTGACAAGGAGATATAGTTATTGAAACAGTTGGAAACAGCAATGATGTCCAGAGCACCACCGAGTATATGAGTGGGACTTGTTGAAAGTAATGTATAATTATAATCAGAAAAAAGGTTAGTTAGGATAATAGAGTAAAAGCCTGCCGAACCATCAAGGCAAATGTTAAAGTCACCGAGAACAAAAGAAGGCGTAGAAGACAATGAACAGTGAGAAAGAAGATCTGCAAGGTCTAAAGAACATACGTAAGGGGGCAGCTGAGCCTGGACGGTATACTATCACAAGTTCAGAGGGAAAGGAGTTGATAATCTGCTTATGAGCAATTCGAACGAAGTGTAATGGATGTTAGCGTTAATTTTACGCAGAGACGTTGGGTGACGAGCAATGACAACAATACCGCCATGGTTAGAAGCAGCAGATGTGGGAGATACAATTGGACGAGCTGATTCCACTGAAGAACAACCAGAGCGACATAGACGACGAATAGCAAGATTGTCAGAGTCAGAGTGCCAGGATTCGGTAATATAGAGAATATAAATAATTGATCGAAGATATTAAGGAGCAGATCAGCATTATGAATTATGGAGCGAGTTTTGAAAATACCATGACAAAAAGTATGTTCAGGAGCGAGATCGACTGGCAAAGAATACTGGGGAGAAAGCCGGGGAGCCATCGAATTTTTGGCCTTGTGTGTACGACGTAAAATTTCCGTTGATTTGACGGATTGATAAGGATGACTCGCCGTTTGTTTTACGTCGATGTTTTCCAATGCGAGTTAAATTGAGCTGATCAATATCAGAAGTGGAGCGGTCAGGATAAATACGACAAGTAGATAAAGTGGAAACAAGTTTTAAACGTTGAGAGAGTACCGAGGAGGCATGTGAACTATGTCGGAAAACGATTTTTAGGAGTGAAGGATGATATGATTGGATTTAGTGATTTGTTTAAACGGATAACAAATACAGTAGCGATATTATCGAAGAGGGATGGATTATTATCAGGAAGAATATTCGCTAAGATAGACCTAAAAGCAGATACATCATCACCGAGGCAAGATTGTGGAGAAGCAGATTCGGAGAGCTCAATGTCAGATATGATAATACAACGATCGCGCGAAGGAAAGCAATTACATGGAAGTGGTGGATTGGCAGATCTAGTTGTAGATGCAGAAGATCAGGTAGAAGTAGGAATGACAGGGGGTGATCAATGGATAATTTAGATAGGTTGGAGCTTGTGTGGCAGGTGTGGAGTGTTGAATCGGTTATTCTGAGATGTTACTTCAGATAATTTTGACGGAAGGGAAAGAATAGGAAATAGGAGGTACGAGATGAAAATCCTTACCGTTTGCATTGCTAGGATGAAGATGAATTTAAGTTTTATTTGTAGTTGAACGATGAGTATGTGAGAGAAGGCTCAAGAATGGAATTATACGATGCAAAGTCAGGGTTTGATGTAAGCAGAAGTGGAGGAGTAGGATACTGATGAACAAAAATCGCATGTATTTAATATATAACCTAAACGATATTTTGGGTAAGTTCATGTCCCGACAATTTGACGTTGGAATACCACGAAGAGTTGAAGCTGTGATTCACGCGTCCAGATACTTTATTACAAACACATTAGTTCCTGGAGTTGCGCTTGTCAAGTTGGACTTTCATAACGCGTTTACCACAGTCAACCGTGCGAACATGATTGACACGGTTCACAGGAAGCTACCAGCTTACCTGTCGTTCGTCAACCTGTGCTACGGTGGTGATAGTCAAGTTATTGTGGCAACATCAATAATTCCGTCAGCTGAAGGTGTTCAGCAAGGGAACCCCCTTTTGTCCCTGATTTTCTTGCTTGCGGTAAACGAAGTTGTCAAACTCTGTCAGTCACCGTTTTACGCATGGTATCTCGACGACTGTATATTTTTGGGGTGGTTACTAAGATACGATTTATTCATATGAGCTGCTAAAATAATCGATCAGGGGACGAGAATTGGACTGATATTAAATCCTCAAAAGTTAGAGTTAATAACCCGTGATCCTAAGGATCCAATTCGATTGATGGACTTTATTCTGTCATCTTGAGCACTCCGGTAGGTAGCGATTTGGTGCTCAATTAAACTTTGAATTAATGTGGATCGCTTCTCCAGAACACTGTCGAACGAATGGTCGATCTATATAGACATGATGCAATGTTTCTGTAACGATGTAGCTTCAGCATACTAAAGATTTATCATCTGCTATGATATGTTCCTTGCTCTTCTTGCCCGTCATTAAAGCATTATGACAAAGTCATAAAGTCCGCTCTTGCCGACATTTTGAATTTATATCTGGATGATAAGGCATGGCATTAAGCAACTTTGCCGATTGACTTGGGTGGCTTAGGTTTATATCGCAGTGAAGTTATATCACTTCCGGTATATTTTTCCTCAATCGCAAGCACGTAGGCTCCCAGAAAAGACATAGTTGAGACCAAAACATGAGGCAACCATCGGAGTGGACTGCTCGGATTTCCGAAATGTCGTGCCAGGTGGGCGGTTGTATGCGGGGAATTGTTGCCAACAGAAAAACATAAAGAAAAACGTGGTCTCGTCCCATGCAATGATCACTAGTAGTTTACACTTGTCGGAGGCTAATTATGCTAAATGTGGAGCTAGACTGCTTGGTGCGGTAGGCATGGACTCTGAAGCTTCCCCGACCGCACCTCCAATCTCGTCGGTTGGCATCAGATTGGACGACTTATCCTTCACAACCGCTGTGGCCCTACGACTCGGCATCAAATTCAGCGGGGAATTCACATACCGATGTGGAAATACACATTGGGCTTACGCGGTATAGTCTGTCGACACAGCAAATCCCGGCACACTCGACCCTCCGAGTTGAACAAAATAATTTGAATGCATTTGTCTTCAGTGGGGATACCTTCTCGATTAGATCCGGTCGGTTTGTGTCGCAGCGATGGCAAGCGACCGGATGGAGGGATTTTGGTTCCTTGAAAGAACGGTAAAATACTAATTCGGGATGCTATCTGCATAAACTCTCTAGCGGCGAGTTACGAGGATAAAGCAGTCATTCTGACCGGTGAGGTAGATGCTTTCGCAGAATGCAAGAAGGAAAAGTACAGCGATGATGTCCGGGACAACTGGTGAAATTCGAAAAATGGCTTTCCTCAGTCAGCAATTAAGCGTAGCGGTTCAGCGAGGCAATGCCGCTTCTATACTCGAGTCCAAAAGCGATCAATCGGTTGTCGATTTCTTTTTGGAGGATGAAAATGCCTCCGTGTTGAAGACTACAATCCCGAAATATCTAAAGCAATTATTTATAAAATATCTCACAAAATATCATTAAAGATATATTTTAGACTTATATAACCTAATACTTTTTATTATTTATATTTTATCTATAAACTTTTATAAGACACTATAGAAGCCACTGTTCGCTTAAGGCCACGCAAACCTTATATTTTCAATATTCTTAAATATTGAGAATGTTTGAGACATTTATCCAATAAAAATGGGAAAAGTTACCTTCATCTCAGTATAGAGGGGACTTACCACAATTATTCAAAATATACGAAAATGCACTCTTTGCACAAGCAAAGATTGCACATATCACGCCTATTTGCACATATCAAATGAGCGTGATTGTATTAAACAAGTAATTTAAATATAACGAGTACTTTCCGAAATGATTTATAAAGAATAACGAGTACTTTCCGAAATGGTTAATCAAATGGTTTATGATATAAAAATAACGCCCATTTACGCATATCAAATGAGCGTGATTGCATTAAAAGAGTAATTTAAATATAACGAGTACTTTCCGAAATGATTTATAAAGAATAACGAGTACTTTCCGAAATGGTTTATCAAATGGTTTATGAAAAACGCCCATTTACACATATCAAATGGCCGTGATTGCATTAAAAGAGTAATTTAAATATAACGAGTACTTTCCGAAATGATTTATAAAGAATAACGAGTACTTTCCGAAATGGTTAATCAAATGGTTTATGATATAAAAATAACGCCCATTTACACATATCAAATGGCCGTGATTGCATTAAAAGAGTAATTTAAATACAACTTTCCTGACGGCTTTGAGAAATATTTTAAAGTTTAATAAATTCAATTTCACAAATAAGAGCGACAAACATAAACGAAATGAGTAGCAAAACAAGACGAGCATTTTCTTTATACTTTGAAGTTGATTTGTTTTATAGCCGTCAAATGAACTTTTTAGCTCCACTTCTTTATAAACCGTATGATTTTGGGATCAAAACTTTACAAAATCCAATTGAAGTCAATCAGCATAAAATAAAAATTAATTTATTTCACAAATTCTTTGTGATTATATTTAATCTATTTAAATTCATCGATTAGCTAGAATTAAATAATTATAATTAATTAATTAATTTTATTTAATCAAACGCATTAAATTCACTTAATTAAATTTATTTAATTAGATATCAAACGCAAAATATTTAATAACCAATTTAAGTTAACGATTACTTGTTTCATAACTCGTTTGATTAATATTAAAATTAATTAAAATCGATTAGATTCAAAAGTAATGAGATATTGACTGAAGTCAATGTATGATATAATAAAATATGATTTGAGTTTTTAAGATTTATAATTTATATTATCAATATTAAATTAGCATAATAGATAATAGATCATTATCTATTATGTTAACGATATTTGATACGTTACTATTATTTATACGTTATTATCTATTATTTGATACAAAATAGATAATACATTATCTATTATGCTAACGATATGCTAATTAACTAACGATATTTGATACGTTACTATTATTTATAAGTTATTATCTATTATTTGATATATAATAGAGATAATACATTATCTATTATGCTAACGATATGCTAATTAACTAACGATATTTGATACAAAGGTGACGAAATGGTGTCTTTTAAGGTAATGCTTTATATTATATTAAATGCGTTTTATATAATGTATATAATGCTTTAAATAATGTATAATTTTAATATATATAAATCATTATATATAATGATTTATAATATAATGATATTATAAATTATTATAAATCATTATATTTTTAATGCTTTATATTTGTCTTAAAATTTTAATATTTCTTCATAAAAATATTTAATAAAATTTATTATTTATTTTTTAATAAGCATAATTTATTATACATTTGATACAATCTTCGGTTCCCTCAAACGGGCCTTTGTGCAATCAATCATGCTCTTGTCATTATTCTGTTATTGGATGCGTGTTGGTAGGAAAATACCCTACATGCCACAGCGAGAACGGGGCGATCTTAGACAACCAGAAGAGGATAGAGCAAAAGCAAACGAAATTTTTTTCATAAATCCCAAAATTTCAGAGTATTGCTGTCTTGAGCGCTGCGCCTTAATCGCAGCCAGTGATTTTAGAAATACCCTTATCTCATCGCCCATACCACCCGACGTGAAGACGAGAGGCACGAATTTGCTCCGTTCAAGACTCACTATGCGTTCACTGTATTTCACCTTTTTTCTTGCTTCATTGCTGGCAAACACGGATGCGGGGACACCACAAGCATACAATTGAGCGTGAATATTAAAGATGGTGACGTCTAGAAACGTCCGCTCAAATCGATTGCTCCGAAGTCCGGAACGTACAATGTCCAAATGTGCACTTCTGTCGCGCGTAGTCGTCCGAGCTTCGAAATTAAATTCAGCTGGGACATCAGTGAGCTAAGGTTCAACCTCAACACAATGACAAATTGTTGTAAGCTCCTGCGCGAGCAAGTCCCGCACGATATTGTGCCGGATTGATGGCAACCCTCCTCGTTTGCAGGAAAGGGCATGGCTGATATTAACGCTATCTCCGCAAGTGCAGACGTTCTTACTCAATTCGGTGGGCGTCCAACCGTACCGGGCGCAGAGTGCATCTATAAATTCATTGCGACTTGGGTGGAAGCGTTCCCTCCTTAATAGTAGGGCGCTTAACCACGAGGAGGCGCCATCCCTGGAGGCATGAGAGATGATTTGGGTTGTGACCAGATCGAGTCTAGCCACGCTTGGCTGTAATCTATCGAAACGCAATTTGCGTCGTTCTACACAACCCAGATTCATAACGCGGTTTTGTAGTAAGCGCAAAGTGTTTCCAGTTTCTCCGGTTTCATATGCATCGCATATTTTCGAAGAACAACCGAATTCCAGGTGTGCAGAGAACCTTGGGTCACATATGCCAATACCATCATCGCTTATCGGAGAAGTTAAGATCGCCATCCAGTCTTCGTCTACTCTTCGTCCGGTGACTGCTGGAACGATCCTTTCGTTGATAAATTTGTACAGACAATCTGTGTGGGAAGGGCTGCATTCCACTGAGCGCATGAAATACGTCCACTTGAACTGCACCGAACGAACCAATCCTGTGTAAGCAACGCGTGGATCTATCTCTCCGACGCGTGTCAGACGATTAATAAGATTAGACCAGCGCTCTACGTCTAATTCCGTGCAGTTGCATTTGTACTGTGTAATGCCGATGGGAACACCTCGAATGTTAATACCAGATAAGGACAGTTCGACATCAGCGGATAAAAGAGATATGTCAACGCTACTGCTTCTTCTTGCTAGCAATTTGGTTTTAGATGCGTTTACGTGATAACCGTACTTAGGACCAAGCTCTAAGAGAATGGACCACACTTTCCTCAAGTCTTCGAATTTCCCGACAAAATTACCATCATCTGCGTACCATCTCTGGGTAACACCAGGAACTTGTTAACGTATGTTTTCAATTAAAGGGAAAGAAGCCATTGAGAAGCCGGCCATCGCAAGTGGATTTCCTTATGTGAAGCCTTCGTGCGAATATATACTATCACCACTAAGGGTAAGCTGAACCGGTGATGCATATAGATTACTAAGCACAGTCGACAAAGCAGGTGCTATATATCTCATATTGTCCAGTGCGGCTTTTCGATTAATCACGTTAAAAGCGTTTGACGCATCAACAGCAAGGACACAATAGTCTGGGTTGGCTTCGAAACATTTACGCAAGGAATGTGTAGCGTATTCGATCCCGCTCCTCTGCGAGGCTGCCAATTGCTCTAATCCCGCAACGTCTTGCAAATCTTCCTGGATTAATCTCAATATAACCTTTGATACGATGCGCCTTGCAACATCACAAACGCCAATCGGTCGGACTCTTTTTTCAAGAGCCACTAACTGCTGGTCGTAAACGACTTAAGACATATAGGACGAATATGCTCGGATACTAATTTTACAGCAAATTCAGCAAGGGCTTTGGCCAAGGTATTTGAGTATTCTCCGAATCCTGTCAGATTGTGTCGCCACATTGACGCGTCGAGACCAGAAGGGCCAGCTGAACCCTTCGTTATTTTGTTTGCTCTGACTATTGAATCCACATCAATAATTGCAAATCTAGTGTGGTCATGCGGACATGAGCGGGGTATTGGCTTATTTAGTAGTATCTATCTTGCTGGCTGGATCGCCTCAGGATGAAGAGACTTTAAAATTTCCTTGACTGGTACGCTGTCAATTGAGGAGTCATGTTTAAGTGTACCGGCAAAAACATCTTCTAGAAGAGCTGTTGCTGCACGTAACTTACCCTTGGTCATGAGTTTGCAGTATAGTTTTAAGCAGTCCTGTTGTCAAGACTGAACATTACGATTAAGTTGCTGTTGCAAATAGCTAGCCTCGTCAAAAAGGTCAGAGAACTCTGCCTGATTCCAGAGAGCAAGTCGCCGTTTCAGGGCTCTTCGTATGTATGATATCCTGTTCGAGTTGAAAGATTGCAGAATGCATTGCGAAAATACCACAGCGGTTTACAACGCATTTCGGAAGTCTCGGTCTTCCAGCACCACGGACCTGTAA
This sequence comes from Pomphorhynchus laevis, assembly GCA_012934845.2. Lineage (NCBI taxonomy): Eukaryota > Metazoa > Acanthocephala > Palaeacanthocephala > Echinorhynchida > Pomphorhynchidae > Pomphorhynchus > Pomphorhynchus laevis. The sequence continues at coordinate 51,491 of WNNJ02003827.1, forward strand.
AATGTTGCGATGATTTCAACAATGGTGTTGCTGGCTGAACATCGAGGAAGTACGACGAGATTAGGTCTCCATTGTATGACTGATTGATAGCAAAAGGCCACAGCATTAACTGGGAAAGTTTCATCATGCGTGACGAATCAGTCGGGCTGGCTCCCTGCCAGGTATTCCGGAGTCCTGATAAAGACAGTAGGACAAGAGGCGACCGAATTCGGATCATTGATTATCGAGGAAGAATCCACGATGGTGCTTCTACGAGCGTAGCCAGGGGCGGCACATGTTGTACATAGAGAGTCCGCTTTTGCACATCTGCAGCCCTTGCACTTAGCATTGGGACCGTTGCAGGCACATCATTTGATAGTGCAAGAAGGTTTGCCACGTGGTATAATGTAACTGTAAGTACTCCAATTGTGGTATTTCGTAAAACTTTGGTAATTTCGGTTGTATTGTTCGATGTAATTTGCTTGAACACTTATAAATTTTTGTATGTGTATTTATCTCTCAAACTTCTTTAGTTCAGTTGTGTGTTTAAGCTTCAGTTCTTTGATTGTAATTAGCTAGAACACGTATATATTATCTCTCAAACTTTTTTATTATTATTTAAATTATTCATAAATTTAAATAATTTATTTATTTTTTAATATTTAATAAATATTTATGTAATTTATTATAAATAAATTATTGATTTATCTTTAAGAGCAGACCCTGCCAAATGCTGAAGAATATTCATTTATCTAATTATGAGTTTATTTTATATCTCAGTGTCTTTGTAGATGCTGTAAATGTAAACAACTCTTGAACGTGGTTACAACTCTTGAACGCCTCGTTGAACATTCAACAGTACAATAAAGCAAAACATGTAGACTTTTTGTTAATAACCTAAGCTTTTTATTAATAGATATTTAGATTTTAACAGCTAATTAATGAAGATTAATATAAAAATTCTTTTTTTATCAATTACATTTTGTTAAACTTGGCAAAACTGAAAATCAAAAAGCCTACGAAACTCGAGCATTTCTTCAAAAGAAATTTCAATAGTGATAACTAAAGGTAATAAAAATCGCTAATAGTCTATAGAAATACGTTATATTCATTCCACCGGTATTGAATGATCGGAATTTGATTGCTTCACTTGTCTCTCTTGACGGACTTGAAAAACAGAACGGTAGATTAAATGTCTATGATCAAAAATATAATTACCTAGGTCCATATTGCGTTTGAGGCAATATGAAATAACGACCCTCGGTCTATAACAATCAAAATGTAATCCCAGTCGAAGCAAAGCCGTATTTTCTTCCATGTAATCCGCTATTTCATTCTCGTATTTATGCCCGAGGACCTGAGCACGTTGATTCTCTAATCTCAGATCACGAACAACTTGATTTTTCAGGGTAGACTTCACAATCTTGACTATCATGTCCCCAGTAAAGCGATTAGATTCCAGGTTAACCGAAACAAGAGTGTTGTTTTGCTCAAGAAGTTCACAAATAATCTTAACATAAGTGATTAAATTTTAATAAAATTAAATGATAATAATTTCTTGAACAAACAGCAATAACGTTTAATTTCTGTCGACTTGTATTTATTATCAACAAAAAAGCCAACTAGTCACACTGACAAGTTTAAAATCACTCTTCGATCCATTTATTATAAGCTCAATTTAAACGTTGACCTAAGGATCAATTCAAATATGGAATTAATAATTTATATAGTGAAAGCATGTAATACTCATCATAATGCGTTAACTTATTACTATGGTTCGCTACTGGTAATATGTTCCTAATACTGAAACTATTTCTGACGCCAAGTTATTTGGGAAAATACGTGAAAATTCGAATTCAAATAGCATGATGCAAAATTGATTTACTTTTTAGTTATTTTCCATCTAGGGGACATTTTAAATTACTTGGAATTATTAATAAAATATATAAATCAATAAAATAATATTAAAAATAAATTTAAAATCATTAGCGTAAAATTTTTATGGATGGATAATAAATAATATACTTTGTAATAGAATAAGATACTATATAATCGAATTTAATCAGAGGAAAAACATCTTTAGCAAGTATTTGGCCCCGCTGCTATGTTTGGCAGAGGAGTTAGGGGCCGAAACCTGATAGCATAGCAGTTCCTACAACGTCGGTTATTTATTAGTCAATTCGTAACAATTGATTTTTATTTTAAATTTCAATTTTTTATTTGAAATTTATATAAGTTATATAACAGCTTATAACAATTATTATCCTATTATTAAGCTTTGATTTATTGATTTAGCTACATCATTTATTTTTTATTTTATAATTATATTCAATACGTAGACTCAGTTAGCTAAGTTGATCGTTAAATAGTAGATTTATAATTAAAATATATAAATCAACAAAATATTAAAAATAAATTTAAGCTCTTAAGTGGAAATTTTTATGGATGAATAGTAAATAATATACTCTTTATAAGAATAATAGCATATATTTGGTCTGTTGATATATTGGGTAGACGAATATATGCCGAAACCTGATAACATAGCAGCTTGTTCTAATGAGTTAAAATTTTTATTCAAACACACGATATAGCAATTATATTTTTGGCACTTAATAAATTATAAATTAGTATAGATCTGAATAAAATCGTATTACTTAATCATTTCTTCGTGCTTGTATATTTATAAATATCATAGAATATAATTAATTACTAATTAGTAATTGATTAATCAGTCCATTACTAATTTCATAATAAATATCAACACATACTTATACAAATCTCTTATAATACCAACACCAAAACGCGTAATAAAAAGTGAACAAACCTCTCCTACTTGATTATTCATTGCGACGTTGCACATGTAAAGCGTATGAACAACAGTATTGTCTTTTAATGCGTTTATTACTTCAATAAGTTTATCATGTTCAAGATCCTGAAACAATCAAATCACAATTTCGCTCACCTGCATATATAGGCAGAAATAATAAAAAATATATATTATATATATTATATATAAAAATTTTAATATAAAATATTATAATTAACACAAAGATTAAAACTCAAAGATTAAAAGAAATCTTTAAGAAAATAATAAAAGCAACTTACAAAGAATTTAAAAAGTTATTTGAAATAATATTATTAATAACGAATAATATATTATATATTATAATATATTATAAGATATTAACACAAAATAATATCATCAAGAATATTTAATTGTATTTATTTGAACTTCAAGATTAAAGCTTAAATTTAAGATTAAATTTATTTCCAATATTTAGACAAAACAAATTTGTTCTCTGTATACATCATCATTAACTTAAATTGCATTTATTTCAACTTCGATTTTTTAAGTGAAGAAACAACTTGAAGTTAAAATAAATACAATTTTATTGAATTGAATAGCCATACCCAGCAAATGATGATTGGATTTATTTCCAATATTCGACAAAACAATTTGTTCTCTCTCTATACATCATCATGGATATTAAATTGCATTTATTTCAACTTCCATTTTTTAAGTGAAGAACCAACTTAAAGTTAAAATAAATTCAATTTTATTGAATTGAATAGCCATACCCAGCAAATGATGATTGGATTTATCTCCAATATTTGACAAAACAATTTGTTCTCTCTCTATACATCATCATGAATATTAAATTGGATTTATTTCAACTTCAATTTTTTCTATTAAAAAAACTTGAAGTTAAAATAAATTCAATTTTATTAAATTGAATAGCCATACCCAGCAAATGATGATTGGATTTATTTCCAATATTCGACAAAACAATTTGTTCTCTCTGTATACATCATCATGAATATTCAATTGAATTTATTTCAACTTCAATTTTTTCTATTGAAAAAATTTGAAGTTAAAATAAATTCAATTTTATTGAATTGAATAGCCATACCCAGCAAATGATGATTGGATTTATCTCCAATATTTGACAAAATAATTTGTTCTCTCTCTATACATCATCATGAATATTCAATTGGATTTATTTCAACTTCAATTTTTTCTATTGAAAAAATTTGAAGTTAAAATAAATTCAATTTTATTGAATTGAATAGCCATACCCAGCAAATGATGATTGGATTTATCTCCAATATTTGACAAAACAATTTGTTCTCTCTCTATACATCATCATGAATATTCAATTGGATTTATTTCAACTTCAATTTTTTCTATTGAAAAAACTTGAAGTTAAAATAAATTCAATTTTATTGAATTGAATAGCCATACCCAGCAAATGATGATTGGATTTATCTCCAATATTTGACAAAACAATTTGTTCTCTCTCTATACATCATCATGAATATTCAATTGGATTTATTTCAACTTCAATTTTTTCTATTGAAAAAACTTGAAGTTAAAATAAATTCAATTTTATTGAATTAAATAGCCATACCCAGCAAATGATGATTGGATTTATTTCCAATATTCGACAAAACAATTTGTTCTCTCTCTATACATCATCATGGATATTAAATTGCATTAATTTCAACTTCCATTTTTTAAGTGAAGAACCAACTTGAAGTTAAAATAAATTCAATTTTATTGAATTGAATAGCCATACCCAGCAAATGATGATTGGATTTATCTCCAATATTCGACAAAACAATTTGTTCTCTCTCTATACATCATCATGAATATTCAATTGGATTTATTTCAACTTCAATTTTTTCTATTGAAAAAACTTGAAGTTAAAATAAATTCAATTTTATTGAATTGAATAGCCATACCCAGCAAATGATGATTGGATTTATTTCCAATATTCGACAAAACAATTTGTTCTCTCTCTATACATCATCATGGATATTAAATTGCATTTATTTCAACTTCAATTTTTTAAGTGAAAAACAACTTTAAGTTAAAATAAATACAATTTTATTGAATTGAATAGCCATACCCAGCAAATGATGATTGGATTTATTTCCAATATTCGACAAAACAATTTGTTCTCTCTCTATACATCATCATGGATATTAAATTGCATTTATTTCAACTTCCATTTTTTAAGTGAAGAACCAACTTAAAGTTAAAATAAATTCAATTTTATTGAATTGAATAGCCATACCCAGCAAATGATGATTGGATTTATCTCCAATATTTGACAAAACAATTTGTTCTCTCTCTATACATCATCATGAATATTAAATTGGATTTATTTCAACTTCAATTTTTTCTATTAAAAAAACTTGAAGTTAAAATAAATTCAATTTTATTAAATTGAATAGCCATACCCAGCAAATGATGATTGGATTTATTTCCAATATTCGACAAAACAATTTGTTCTCTCTGTATACATCATCATGAATATTCAATTGAATTTATTTCAACTTCAATTTTTTCTATTGAAAAAATTTGAAGTTAAAATAAATAAAATTTTGTATTCACTCAGCGAATGAAAAATATTTTTTAATTTTGATACTTAAAGCAATTGTCCAGGGCGTATTTTTACATATTTTCAAATTATAAGAATTATTGCAAATCAGTTCTTTTAATTTATTGCAAATTAGCCCTTTTTTACAAACTAAAATGACTATTGCAATAGTCGAAAATGTGTGAACAATCATATCTTATTTTATTATTCCTCTTGATGTTTAAGCGCCCTGCACAATATAAGAACACATCGAACGTATCACTGTACAATTAGAAAAATGTTTTTGTGAATTATATGATTTATAATTATACTATAATTATTGCTTGCACAATAGTTTTATGATAATTAAATGCAACTTAAAGATACTGTAAATAAAATTATAATTATGTTTAAAGTATTTGCAAGCATAGCAAATTGCAATTTGTGTCCTTTTGGCTCACACCTTCACTAATATTTTCGATTAATAAATATAGTGAGATTATCAGTTTAAAGAATCATCACTTTCGCACTTAATCTCGTGACTTCAAAGATGAATCCCCGAATTTTGTATTAAATATCGCCATTTGCAATATCGTTAGCTTCATACTAAGTATTACAGCTTTTCGTTCAATAGCTATCTTTTTCAACTTCAAAGCAGCTTAACTGTAGAATTTCGCATCACAATGATCGCATAATCAAAATGCAACTTTGTTCATGTAAATGATGTAAATTCGCGTAAATTCGCAAATTATTAAATTCGCGTTTTAAAAGCACTTGCATTATAAGTCCTAGAACAAATTCTGATTTTGTAATCTCGGGACTATCAAACTTGACAAATCTCCGTGATATCTGCAATCAAAATTTTATAATTCTCTCATTTTCTTCACCATTTATTCTTGTGATTTTAGCACCTGCTTACAACTTAGAATCAGCTTTGTATATTTTGCATACAATGTTATTAATTTGACATTAAATTTATTACATTTAATAAAGTAAATTTTGCATTTAATAGACAAAATGAAAATTCTTAATAGGCAAAGTGAAAAAATGCCAAATAATAAAATTCGAATTTAACCGAATTAAAACATTAAAAATATATATTTTATCAAAAATATTAAATAAATGAAAAGATGGAAAAATAAATTTCATATTCTATGTAAAATATTTACAAATCATAGTAAAAAAATCATATACAAAACAATGTACAAATATAGTCAGACAAGTGAACTATGCTTTCATGCGATGCATCCAGATGGAACAGGACTGTAAGCGAAGAGGGTTTCCCGGATACATGCCGCTTTTTTCCTCTGCATCGCCGCGTTTATGCGTTGAAGTAAAAATGTCTTTGATCGCCGGTCATTGCAGATAATGTTTAATCGCTTTCCAAACAAGGTCAGGAAATCGTTTGTCTCTTTACTAAGGCTGCCAACGTCTTAATGGCGAAGGCTACGAACTTCGTGTACGTTGCATTCAGTCACGTACTATTTCTACTTTCATTCCCCTGCATCTAACGCTAATATTCCCTAGGTAAACTGCTAAGGAGTTGAGGCGCTGTGATCCTAAACATGTAGTCATCCTCGCTCCCGACAACCCGATAGGGTCTAGGTTGCAAGGAAAACGGCTAACGTTAGGGATGTCTTGATATTTCCGTTGACTGGTCGTGATGAAATTACTGGCCTATTGATCTATGGAGTCTAATCGTTGCCTGCCAAATATCTACACTACAAGAGTAGCGATGCGGTGCATAGATTGCTAGGCATAGTCGAAGACTCGTGGAGCAGCGGATGGCCGGGTCGTCCAGTCTGTTTATTTTTGAACACTTTGGATCACCTGCTGAAAAGTGCCTGATTTCACTACCTTAAACAGCTAATATACGTGCTCGTTCTAAGAAATTTTCGGCTGAATCTAAAAATCCTTGTCTAATTTGCTGAAAAATCGGCTGGCTCCTAGATACATGTATATCGTGGTTCTTCGGGGTTTCGCGACCGTAACGGGAGAGCCACGATTTTTTTTTGGGTAAGAAGTCTAAATACTGATATACCAATCTTGTGCAGCGCTCCAAAACGTACTCGACCAGTATCTGCGTGCAAGTTATTGAGGACAAAAAATCCGGCAAAGGCGTGTTAGTAGCTGAGCCGATACCTAACCTAACTAACAAAATCGATAGAGTGCCATGCTCCACGACCGATCGTTCAAGTAGACATTCAGAATGGACTCAATAGACGTGCGAATAACTGTATCTTAATCAAATGTTGAGCTACGCGCAAAGGCCGGTGTTAAGCGGAGCAAATAAGTTATCTTTATCCCGCTTAAGCAATGCCGTAATAAGTATAGGCCATCATGTCTAGTTAGGGAGAATAATATGATACTTATGATAATCAACTCTGACATTTCACCGGCTCTGACGTCAACGATAGCAAGACCGTCCCCAATCATTGAACCCAACAACGTAGCAGATTGAGGTAAAACAATTTTAATTCACGGAAGAAGCTTAGACATGATTTCTATTATGTGATCATCGTTAGACACCAATTTACTCTTTAATGGATTTAAGTTTAACTATTGTGATCGCCCCACCTCTTGTAAGCGGTGAATATCCTCACAAAGAAGCAACATGTCTCCGGAGTGTCGCGTCGTCCAAGTACAAATTGTTTACGGGACTTTTAAGAGACGCAACCAGATTAGCAACTGCTAACGAGAATAGCAAAGGGCCTAGCGGATAGCCCTGAAGCCATTTTTCGTAGGGTAACAGAACTGGGAGTATAGAATAGCAGTGCTGTGTCTTTATAACAGGCCGCAATATATCGATAGATAGCTGGGATGCTACGCGATGCTTTGAAAAGGACTGCAAAACGACAAATGTCATTAAATGCATTAGTAAAATCTAACTTTAGCAAGGCTGTTCCACTTGGCATTATCCTTACCTTGAACGACAAGTGTGGATCACTGCCTCTACACAGGCCGCGAACGTCACTTCGACTTATTTGGACTAAAGCATTGCGACGACATTTGAAGCATATTGATATAAGGCTACCTTAGCAATTAATCGTCGGAGTGTGTTGCCGATGGCTATCGGCCAGAGATCACATCCCGGTTTTCTAAAATCAATTAGTTTCGCTACAAAAAAAATGGTTGAATTTAGACTAAGACCATGCCACTTAGGACCAGTGAAGAAACCGATTTAGTTCCAGAAGCAAGGTACTACTGCGGCGGCGGCACTTGGACCTACTAGATTTTTCAATTTAAGTGGGCTTAAGCCATCAGGTCCCGACGGAGCGATGGGCAAAAGCATTAACATCTCAGATAATTTCATTAGGCGTTGCCGCGAGACATTGCTCTGTGGCGTCAGGGGAAACCAAATCATAGACTGGCCGAAATCATCGTTAGGTTGACGCTGAGAATGTAGTTTCAGAAGTGTACGTGCTGTTTTCTCATCGTAAGATGCGAATGTAGTAACACTACCTACGAGTTGTACCGCTCCGCGTGCGTCACCCATGTTTATATTTTCTGAGAGTTTGTGTCGTAATTCTACGTCGTTTAATCGATCTCGGATGCGTCCCTTACGTTTAACGGCCATACTAGTGACGGAAATATATTTGATTGATAATCAAATATTTTGACAAACCTAGGCTTAGTAAATTCAAATCAAAATATTGGTAGCGGTCGTTAATTTTACCGTTTAATATTACAATCAAACAATAGTTACTAACTTTCATATTGTTCAAATTGATGCTTGTCATTTGTTCAGAATTTTGTTTCGCATCCTTGATTACTTGCTCCACGTCCGTATCATTATCTGGTTCAGGTGGAAAATATTTCAATGCTTCGGCTTTTACAGTTGCTATAATTTTAACAAAAAATATTTTATATTTAAGATCAAGCAGGCATTAATAAAAGTATTGATTTCGTTTATAAAGTAATACTTTTCGAAAATTATTGTTTTAAAATAAAACTTTTATTTAAGATTTCGCGAGCTTTCAAACACTAGTCTGTAAAGTTTAAACATGTAAAATTGCTACTTAATACTTTTTTGCAATCAAAATTACAAATTATTAAGAATCTTATTATAATAAGAAATCATTAAAATAATAATATAACGAATATGACTTTACGTAAAAGTTAAAATTTTTAAAATAAAACTTTATAAAAATGTTGATAATATTAATTTCACTCGATTGCATCTGTGAGCTGAAATTTTTCTAGGTGAGACACGACATTATCCTCACAGGTATTGTTCCTATTGTTGATGCAGCATGACGCTAATAATCAGCCTAGGTTTGTCTCATTAGCTGCTGACCCAGACCTACATTTCACGTTTTGTGAAAAAAGTGATGTATATCTACACCACTGGAGCAGCCAGCCTAGTCAATGCAGCTTTGAATCGGAATACATTAGTCCTGAGTTCGAACGCGATCAGCACCAGTGTACGGAGTAAGCAGATAATAAGGGTCTGTAAGGTCTTTATCAAAAAAGGCCTTTATTAATCTTATTTGATAAACATTAATAACAAATAATTGTATTTGCTTAATTTGTATTTTTAAGAGTTCTTTGATTTACATGAAAAATAACAGAAGTTACAAATTAGTATCGTTGATCCATTTTGTTAAATTTAAAATTTTGGGCTAGTGTCAATATAATAAATTGAGTTTTATTGATTTGAAATTCAACAAATAAAACAAATGTAAAAAATATTTTGATTTTTAATTTTAAAGAACACGATGTATCGTTTTAGAATATTCTAGATTCAACGAATTTTATTTAAATTAGCCCATACTTTATGCTATAATTAGGATGTACATAATATCATAATAAATTAATCAATGAATTAATAAATCAAACTATTTAATTATTAATTTATAATCAAATATATTGAATTATTTAATAAAAATTATCGAACTATTAAATTATTTTTAATATTATAACAATTTATTCAATGAATTATTATTCAAAAGTGCTGGGTGCGTGTTCCTTTCAAGAAAACTCAATATTTTTTCGCCAATTCTCCATGTAATCAGGAAATGTTTAATCTAGAAATTTCAGTTCTAGAAAATATAACTGAAACTATAAATTTCAAGTATAAATTTTAAAAATATAAAAAAACCTTATCGCCAAAACTGTCAATTACCACTCCACTCGCTGTGATCAAGGGATTGCTTTTTCACGTTGATACTGTGATATTCGGATTGAGTGACAAGTCCCGTCATTCCCAAAATCGCTAAGCAAAGTAATAAACATTTCTTAAAAAGCGTGTTTTTAGATTGTACTAATACCAGCTAATTCTACTAATTCAGGCTCGGCTGCATGCTTAATAACATCATCCCATTCAGCAGTAGTAATATCAAATTCTTTTTCTAGGCATTTGTTAACTTCATCATTTTTCTGAATCATCTCATTTTCTTTCGGTTTCCATACTGTCCCTATTACACAATAATAAAATAAAAATTTTAGAACACACTTGAATACTCTGTCTTTATTACTTCAATTAAGACATTTACAAAGCCTTTGCACTTTTCAGTCAACTGTAAAATTACCTTTTGAGATTTACGAATTTGTAAAATTTATTATTTGCATAGTTCTATATGCTTGCAAGAGAAACAAATGATAACTTTTCGAGCATTAATTTATGTATAATAAATTAATAATTGATTAATCATTTATTAATAATTAATAAATTGATGAAATAATTTATTAATTACTAAATTATAAATTATTAATAATTTATTCTTTTATCATTAATAAACTATGATTGTTCAGATAACTTTGAACAATTATCTTAAACTAAATTGAATTATATTCGTAAAATTTATTATTTGCATAGATATATATGCTTGCAAGAGAAACAAATGTTTATCTTTTGAGCATTAATTTATATTAATAAATCCTCAGCTACATATACATGTCATTAGATTGAATAGTTGAAACAATAAAGGAAATTATAAATTTCTACATAAACATTCGAACTTACGCATTAGGTTACGTATTACTTACGTATTAGGTCATACTGTATTAGGTTATCGGATATAACAATAACCTCTGAACAATCATCTTTACCAAAATTGAATTTGATAAAAAATTTCGAAACTGAATTTTAAAATTTAAGAAAAATCTTGTCTCCATATCAACGAAAGTCATTGAGGTGGCTAGGACGTGTTCTGAGGTGGTCTAGTGATCTCCTTTCTCGGAGGGTTTTCCATGTATGTCTCTCTGGAGAGAGACATCGAGATAGACCTCGATACAGGTGAAGAGATAAAATCTCGAAACTGGCTGAAGGCCGCCTTGGGCTATCTGAAAGAGAACTTTGGTCTGTCGCCCAGGATCGCGATGTTTGGAGTAGTTTGGTTCGTGCACTGCCTCCACGACCCGACACCCGGACCAGTGGTTGACATGAAAAATCTTCTGTATTATTTGCTTTTTCTTGTCGAGAAAAAGTTGTTGTTAAACTTTGAAATTTAAGTTGTTGTTAATAATTAAAAAAATATAAATATTTTACATATTAGTGTGTAAAATGATATATCAGTGTAAACATCTGGGCTATATATTTCACTGTTAAAACTTATAATCTTATTGATTTTAAGAAATCAAAGAATTTTGTTTTTAATGGATTATTTGATACAAGCTAGGAAAATATTAAATTCGGAATGACATATTTATACAGATTGCAGACAGATGTTAATTTTATTGTGTCACTATCCGATATTTGCTATCGAGACAATCAAATGTTCTTAAATGATAACTAAATAATTAATAGCAAATCGAATGGCACTGAACTTTAAAAAATTTAATTGACCTCGAGTTTCCTTCTTAAATGGTTTCATATTTGGCCAGTCTTTCTCATTGCGTGCTTTCTCCTCAAGAAAGTTTAATAGTTTTATGCGATCAAATTTTCCGGTTGGAGCCTTGTCTGTTTGGTTTTTATTCCTATCTCTAGCAGGTAAATAGGTATCCTAAATTATTAACGGAAAGAAGAATGCCAAATCGAAGAGTTAAAAAAACATACCTCAGGATCAACTTCAGAGTTTAATTTATCTAATTCCTCGGTAGTAAGAGAAGACAACAATTCATCCAACTCTTTCTCTGCCGTTGATAAGTCAGTTTTACTGGGACGACGAAATTCATAATCATTTGTGTTAAAAGTCTTTGAATCAGCCCTCATAGGGTGGACAATTTTATCTAAAAAACAATATTTTTAATGCGGGAATACAAATTTTTATAAATTATTTTAAATAGCTGAAACTAGAAAATGCATACAAAAAAAGTTGTTTTGCTATTTACTAAACATTTTGTATATACAACCAATAAGAAAGATGACGTTACAATTAATTACATAACCATCCAAGATGGTCTATTGAATAGCATATCAATTAAGACTAGGCTGACATTACAGTCTATTAGTTAAATCACTTATCGCTCGACAGTTAAAGTACATTAGAAGAATTTCGGGTTTACGAACTAACTTAATATCCGTTTAATTTAAAAATACATATTCAAAGAAGATTGTATAAATTATATAAATGTAGTGTAAAAGCAGCATTTTTCCTTTTACATGTGGATATTCGTGATTAAATGAAGCTAGATTTCCACACGCTTGTTAAAAAACTAAATTGTCTAAGCCACTGTTAGTAACACCAAAAACGCTACTTTCATATCAAACTTGTAACAGAAACACATACTGATGTGCTTATCTCAAAAGCTAACGATTTCTAGTTCTAACAAAAATTTCATATGATCAAATTCTACATTGTTAAACAGAAAATATTGACTTGACTGTGTTAGTTCGACCGCTCAATTTTCTTTGTAAAAAATTGAAAAAGATGCTTTGACGAAATAGTAAATATTGAAAAGTAACGATTTACATTGCATTTCGAAAAACTATAATTGCTTTTGATATTTTATCACACTATTTCACACATATTATTAAATTTTTAATAGTTCACACTTACATCTCAATATTTTTAGATGTGCATACAATTTAAGGGTTCACGCAAATGGGACATTATCAAACTATTTATACTTATGCTAGTAGATGTACTTACAAAGTGTGAAGCAGTTAATGTTTTACACTATTTTTGTGTGAAATTAAAATGAAATTTTAGTAACTAACAGACATTAAAATGAAATTACAATAAAATAACATTAGACTTTATTGTACAGGGCGTTTAAACATCAAGAGGAATAATAAAATAAGAAATGATTGTTCACGAATGTTCGACTGTTGCAATAGTCATTTTAGTTTGTGAAAAAGGGCTAATTTGCAATAAATTAAAAGGACTGATTTGAAATAATTCTTATAATTTGATAAAATTGTTTTAATTATGTGATTTCGAATTTTATTATTTGGCAATTAATTCTATTTGTCTATTAGCATTTGTTCATTTTTTTACTTTTTATTTTACAGGATATTTTATCATTACATATGAGATTATAGAATAAATACCAGTTATCTTTTATAGTAATGTGCTATATTCGCTGAGTGAATACAAAATTATATTTATTTTAACTTCAAGTTTTTTAACTTAAAAAATTGAAGGATATCAATATATTCCATATCTTATGGGAGAAAATAAAAAATATATTGAATCTAAGGTAATCATTATATTATTGACAGAGAAGCATCAACAATTTATTTAAAATTTTGAATTGTAGTAAACAATTGCTTACGTTATCGAGAAAAGAAAGATAAAATACTATATAAAGAGGAAACTAATTTTATGATTATTTCAAATTTGATTTATTATCACGGACTTAGCTAACCCAGAATTTAAAGATGTTTTCAAGTTTAGTTTTTGAAAGCCACTTAATGTTTGTAAAGCCATAATTAATTAGTATTAATTAATAATTAATTAATATTAATTAATTATTAAATTAATTAATTAAATCGAATTTTATTCAAAGCAAGTAAGATAATTTTTAAAAGAAAAACTAACCTTTGGGCTTTGATTTCCCCAGTTTATCAATCGGGGAGTAATTCCTGAAGTAAAAGAACATTCTGCTTTTGAAATTTCTAATGCACAATAGGAGATATCCGTGGGTGTTAGCTGCAGTCGGATGCAGTAGGTAGCTAGTGAGCAGTAACTCTCGGGGAAACAATTGATTGCAATCACTTGGCAAAACAGTATATATCGTAAAAATCACTACACCGTTGAAACATTGTTTTTGTGTTTGCACTGGCAATGTACAAGACTTACGAATTTACGAATTGCTATACTGACTGAATTTACGTGTTTATAAGAAATTTTTATACATCCACTGTAAGCAATAATCGTGATAGATTTGAAAATGGATTCGATTACGATTAATCGGTAAGTTTATCGTGCTATATTTTATATCCTTAAACTTTGCGAATTTTTCAATTGAAAACTAATCATTTTTATTTACGCGATGAAGCAAAATTCGAAGAGCAAAAGTATTGCTATAAATAGGTTCGCAACTTTATAAAAAAGGAAAATGTTAAATCTTCGTCTCATTCACAGTTGTAAATACTATACTAAAATCGTAAAAAGCTAACACGAGTGCAGTTAAAAACAGTTTAAAATTAGTTAAAGTAGAATTTTTAATTTTTACTTAAAAATATATAATATTTTTAAAATATATAATATTTTTAAGTATACAAAATACTATAATCGTACAATAAATGTACGATTATAGTATTTAATCTATAAATTTTTAAGTATATTTTGATTTAAAAATCCGAAATAAATCAATATGAAAACGGTTAAACGAATTCTATAAAGAAAAATACGACGACTGAAAGCAATTATATATACATCTTGCATCTTGAAGCGTTTGGTAAATTCAATGTCCTTTAGCAAAGCAAACATTCTTTTACACCTGAAAATCATTTAAAAGATTATTAATGGCAATTATTCCTGGTAAAACTGACATATTGTGCAATTCGAGCCACTTACAACAGTTTTCGCTCATATAAATTGTAATTTATCAGTGACTTAGAATTTGCTTTAATAATTTACACATTTGATAATGTTTCGAAGTGGTTTTTCGAAGTTTTTTATATTCAGTACAATTTTAAATGTTGAAGAGAATTTCAAAGAGTGATTTTTATGTAGAGGTCAATGATTACGTAAGTTTGAAACTAAAAATAAAATTTTAAATCAAATAGTTATAACAGTTGAAACTGATGTGCTTTCTCTTGATGTGAAATAATACTGTATGATATTGTATGATATTGATTAGAATGGTGGATATTGATTTATCGATTTAATGTATTGTCAATGAAACTAAGTTGAACATGAAGTTTGCTCAATTCCGTGCTACATTTAGCATTTTATATTCGATAATTTTAACATTCGTAATGTTAAATAGAAATGTCGATTTAAATGCAGACCAATTTTGCTAAATTCCGTTTCGTTACTTAAACTTCCTGTATAATACAACTAAATCAACAAAACCTTCAAAATTATTAACAAATGTAAAACTGTGGAAGTCATAATATTTACACATAACAGTAGATTAAGACATAATGACGGGCAGAATCAATGCAGATATGCAAAATAAGAGAACCATTATTCAAGAATGCTATTTATAAAATTCGTTGCATGTTTTTATCATTATCAAACGTCTACTGAAAGCTTAACCTTTTTTAAGCTTACAAATAATATTAATAACGTATAGTTCTTTTGGCATTAAATAACTTTATAAAACGCGTTGTACCAAACCTTTTAGTAAATGTAAGAAGATACTCGTAGATGCAATGTGATGGCCTATATACGCATATATATGTTAGTAACTTGGGAAAAACTTGGGGTTGATAATAAAGAAATTTAAAGAATTAATATAAAATGTTACGTTATCTTTGAAGGTCATTGTTAAACTTGGGTTGATACTCGTAACAGCAATGTAATGGCTTATATTCGTAAATCTATTAGTAACTTGGGAAAGGAAACTTTGGGTTGTTATGCATGTATATTAAATATTGTTTTAATGTTTGTTCCTAATAAATATTAATCAAATAAAACGAAGGAACAGATTTATTTTATTTTAAAAGTCCTGTATTTCAATAATATTAAGGCACCGTTATCGAGTGTTGTAATCAGTTAAAATATCTTAATCAAAAAGTTTTATGAATTCAATAGAAACGAACAATGAGTCATTGCGTTGTAAAAGAATAGCTTTTATAAATATACACATGACCCTAGAGAAAATAATCAGTCAGACTTTTTATTGTACAAATCCCACTATGACTTGATTCACACGATTAAATATTTAAAACCGGCTTTTGGCAACTTTAAGATAATTCAAATCAAATTTGCCTAAAAATAGGCAAATACAATACACAATACAGTCTAATAATACTGAGTTGAAAAAATAAAGCCGAATTTTTAGGTTTCAAACTTAATGAGCTTCTACAATTTTATAAACTCATTAAAACTTTTGATAGCTCATTAAATAGATGAGCTTTGAAAACGTTGGTTGCACTCACAAATTGTGCGAATTCTTTATGCAGACACTAAAATGACTTATATGTCATTGATATAAGATTATATAAGATTTTGCACAATTAATATTTATATCAAGTTAAAATTGAAATTTAAAATAAAATTTAAATTTATTTTAAATAAATTTAAAATAAGGGCAGAAACCTGATAGCATAGTAGTTCCTCCTTAATAACAAAACGAAATATTAATTATAAAATGTTAATAACGAAACATTTTTAATAAGCAATAATTTATTCTTATTAATTAATAATAAGGTTCCAACCCACATTATAATAAGGGTCGGAATTTAAAAACAACAAATTTAATACAACATGTTACTTGATTTTGTTTTATATTATAAGATTATTCTTAAACTTAGATTGATACTCGTAGCAGTAATGTGATGACTAATAAGATCAGCTAACTGATTCTACGTATTTTATGCTATTTATAAATAATAAATAATTATATAAGATTTTGCACAATTAATATTTATATCAAGTTAAAATTTTAAATAAAAGTCAATTTTTATGAATTGACTAATAAATAAGAGACGATGTATCAGAATAAGGATTAGAGGCTATCAGGAGGAACTGCAATGTTATCAGATTTTGGCTTCTATTCCTCGACCCAGCATAGCAGCGGGGCCAAATACACGCAAACCTATAAGTAACTTGTAAAAAAAGACTTGTGGTTGTTATGGATTGATATTTGTGATATTTTTAATTTTAACGATATATGAACGTTATTGAATGAATAAAAAGCAGTTTTTAGTAAAATAATCTTTCAGAATTTTCATGTGAATATGTCAACCATACTTAGCACATGCAATAAAAAATAACTATTAAGAACGCGTTTAGTACCTTTAGGATACTTCATCGAAGACATATTTACTAAATTATCGTTTAATAATTAATGCGTCGTTAAAATAGCCGGTTCATATTTAAATAAATTAAAACTGTTTTTCAAACATGGATTTGAGCGAATTTATGTAGCGTAATAAGTGACTAATTTATTCGTGTTACTAATTAAGGCCATTGGTATAGTTTTATCAAAATTATCAATGTGTTACAATAAAAGTGTCTAACAGAAAAAATGTTAATGTTTAAACTTTTCTGCGTTCATTTTCAGATTATTGTTAAAACATTTGATGATAATTTCAATTATTGATAATTAT
The DNA here is from genome assembly GCA_012934845.2 of Pomphorhynchus laevis. Taxonomy (NCBI): domain Eukaryota; kingdom Metazoa; phylum Acanthocephala; class Palaeacanthocephala; order Echinorhynchida; family Pomphorhynchidae; genus Pomphorhynchus; species Pomphorhynchus laevis. Next base: position 69,443 of record WNNJ02003827.1, read on the forward strand.
TTAATGAAAAGCGGACGTCATTCCAGTAAAAATGCGCAGCCCTATATTGTTATTGAAACTTTATGATTATAGCGTGTGATTTATGTAATTATAACTGTAATTACTGATTATAATCTTAAGATGAACGCAGAATTAATTATAAAATGCTTTTGGCGGTAGGGATTTTGTTACTGTAGGGGTTTGTTTTCATTTTATATCATTCAATTCCTATGCTTGTTTATGTTGATTTTTTAAGCAAATACGGTTTCGGATATAGTTATTGATGAATCTATTGTTGCGATAGATTTAAAATTTAAGTTATACAATTTTAAATGAAATAATTATCAGTAAAACGGCTAACAGATTATTTTTTTATTTTCAATTTTTTTTGTTCATTTTCCGATTGTAACCAGCAAGTGTTCTTATCCTGTTAATTAACTCATCTTAATTTGTTTCATGGATTAAATATTTTATGCTTTGTCCACCCGTACATCGAAAGTATCTTTAATCTAACACTGAATCTTTTTTATGTGATTTACAGAAAAATTCTTAATTGATCATACACTAAAATCATAATTGCTAAGATTTTAAGAAATTAGAGAATACCCATTTGTAGACTTTCCTCTCAATTAGCTTATCTTTTAATGGTCAATTCACCATACGGCAAATGTTCAAAGTAGTAGTTATATATATGCAAATTAACTGTAATAAGGCATATGATCTAAATATATAGTCCTACGTAAATATTATTTTCTTAATTTCTAACTGTATCCATATAAAACTAAAAAATTTGAATAAATTTAAATTATAAAAATTAAATATTAATATTTTATTAATAAAATAACAATGCATGAAAGCCTCTATAGCTGCTAAATCGAACTGTCGACTAAAAATAATTTTTATAGTTATCGTAAATTTTGAATAAATCTGTATAGAAGCGTCCTATGTACAAAAAAGCTTTTAATGGATAACAACCTTCCCGATTTTACATATAAAAGTTTTATCAAATATATCCTGTGTCTTGACCCTATTCTAAAGTGCAACTCATTGTGTAACTGTTACTATACCTATTCTTCTGATCTAATCAGCTTACTGCTCATTTCACAACAATGCTCTGATTTCTTTGATTACTTTCCATTCATATTTTCTTTAAGGCAACAACTATTTTAATCTGTTTTCGTTATTTTGATCAAATATTCTTAAAACAAACGACTTAATTAAATATTGCGTCTTTCGGTTTCAGCGTATTGTTGCTCAAATCTTAAGTATTTTTACATTCTCTGGAAAAAATTAATTCAATACTAACAATTGACCAATTCTTTCATTTTGCTCATCACATTAAATTTCTAAATCAATCATTTCATTCATCTACTTTATTTACTTCATTATTCTACTTCATTTATTTAAATCGTCTACTTTATTTTAGATTATAATTTCAATTAATTGAAGTTTAAATAAATGCAATAAAATATCCATGATGATGTTTAGACAGAACAAATTTGTTCAGTCCAAAGAACAAATTTGTTTTGTCCTGGTATGACTATTCAACTTGTTCAAATTTGGCTATTTAACTTGAACAAATTTGTTTTGTCCTGGTATGACTATTCAATTCAATAAAATTGTATTTATTTTAACTTCAAGTTGTTTCTTCACTTAAAAAATTGAAGTTGAAATAAATCCAATTTAATATTCATGATGATGTATAGAGAGAGAACAAACTTGCTTTGTCGAAATATTAGAAATAAATCCAATCATCATTTGCTGGGTATGGCTATTCAATTCAATAAAATTGTATTTATTTTAACTTAAAGTTGTTTTTCACTTAAAAAATTGAAGTTGAAATAAATCCAATTGAATATTCATGATGATGTACAGAGAACAAATTTGTTTTGTCCAAATATTGGAAATACATCCAATCATCATTTGCTGGATATGGAAATCAATTCAATTCAATAAAATTGTATTTATTTTAACTTCAAGTTGTTTTTCACTTAAAAAAATTGAAGTTAAAAAAATGCAATTAAATATTTATGTCCAAATATTGGAAATATATTTATATTTTATGTAAAATATTATATATTTTATATAATATATTAATATATCTATATTATATTTTATGTAATAGATATAGATTAAAATATAATATTTTAAATTTATATCATATAAACTAAAAAAGTAACTACGTCAACAGTTCAAAGAATGTGTGCGCATGACGACAATTGTAAATAACATTTTGATCATTTGAACCACGTTAAATTATTAGGACTGAAATTATTAGGATCGAAATTTGATTAATGTAAATATGAGAAATACAAACCTGGAAGCGACAAAGATTTTACTTCATAAGCGGAATCTCAACTGGATATTGAATATCCAGAGAGATGACAAGAGAAAAATAGAAAAGAACATATATTACAATAACTTTATAACTTTATCGTATTATATCACAATAACTTTATAACTTTATCGTATTATATCACATTATCAATATAATGACACAATCATCGAAACAGGGCATCTCTTTAATTTGAAGACAATAGATTTTACCCCACCAATTGAGTTTGGCTTTTTTGCTTGTTTTTTAACTTTTTTATATCAGGTTTATATGGATTTTACCTGACAAATATAGCAAAAAATTCGTTTCTTAAGAATAATAAATAACTGTTAGTCACTTTATTCTGAAAGCTAGTGCATTACCATCAATTAGGCAGAAGAAAGTATCTGTTTACTGAATGAAATTTAAATGACTTTTTTGTGTTCTGAAAGTAATATGTTTCTATCTGCTAGACAGTACATTCAAATGTATCACATTCGAATGTACCCCATTCGGATGACAGTACAAGACAATACAATCAGATAAACGAGGTTATGCTTTGAATTGCACAATTGTATGATTCGCTACTGAGTACCTTAAATTTATCTACAATACAAGATATACTCATCTTACTCTACTTGACTCATTGTGGACGATTGTTCATGCTTCGGATGGTTATTTCAATTCAATCTAATTGTCAATAATTACGTTTCACATTTCGGTCCTTTTAATGTTGGCTGGATGTTACTCGACTCGTCTGCTTTATTATCAATAACATTAAATGAAAGACTTTCTCAATAGATAAGAAAATCTTCAATTTAATCTAATTGTCAATATCGACGTTTCGGTCCTTTTAATGTTGACGGACCATCACTCGAAATAAAAAAGAAAGTAAATATAGAAAGTAGCATATATTATTTCTTAGATCATGAGTGAAATTTACGGTGACTAGGAGTTGATATACTATTGATGATTTCAGTCTGCGACGAATTACGCTTTACAAATAATATCATGAAAGATGCTTAGATGTCGTTTGCAATGACTTGGATTATTCAGGGTTTATTTTAAGCGGACATTCATGGATGTCATTGTATTTAATGTAAATACTCCCTCCAACTTAGGGAAGCACTTTGGATATTTCAACACTTAAGATACTTGCCAACTAAATTGAGTGTAAAAAGAAAACTCACAACGATGTTTAAGAAAATAAAAACTAATATTGTGTTTGTCCTAATAAAGAATAATTAGTTTTGTTGTCTCATTTGATGGAATTCATTGTTGTGCAAAATCATTATCAAAAATATATAAAATGACTCAATCTCACATTTTCAAGTCATAATGAATTTTTGACTTGAATGAAATCATGTGAAATAAAATCATATGCACATAACAGCACAAGATGTGTTTTGTTAAAATTTAAAAAGTTTAGTTGAATGCAAAAATTAATGAAAATGAAAACATATCAGGTAGCAATTGAAGTTTTGCAGCTGTAGAAGTAACTAGTCTATTTTTTCTTAAAACTGAAGAGAGGTTTAATCTAAAATAATAAGAATTGCATTCCTAACTGTCAAAACTGATTGAATGCTAAGGATTTATTAGTAAAAATTATAAAACTGTCGTTGTTGTTAGAATTTGCTTGTGTAAATGAAAAGTCCTAAATTGAGTGTTCACGTATATGTGTTTCAATTACTAGTTGAACAAGAAATAGTGAAAATATTTTTTCTTAAATCAAATTTTTGATTGCTAACAGTTTTTTAATAAACTTATCATCAGGACAAAATAATAATAATTGTATTTTTGTCTGGATGATGATACCAATTAGCTATTGAAAATTTTACCAATTGAAAGGTCTTTTAAGTCCCTCAAGTTCAATAAAGAAATAAAAATTAAGAAAAACATGTTTTTTAATACTTCAAATTACCAACTTATGATCCAGCGTTTACTACCTGTTCTTTTGTTTTTACATTAACTTCTAACAATTTTTAAAGGTCGAATTTTTCTCATGCCAATTTAAGCGAAAGTGAATAAAGATGATATTATGTACAATAATATATCAACAATCAGTGGCAGTTTAATATCGAATAATTACTAGTTATTGGAAACAAGGGATCTTACCTGGAATTTATCATATAGATTTTTCATGTCATCTAAATAGTGTTATTTTCTAAATATACGATTCATCAAACTATATTCTCAATTCTTATCTAGCTATATCCGCTAGAAATAAATTAATAAATTCAGTTATATTTACTTTTCTAGAAAATAATATTTTTTTTTATTTTTATCGAAGAGGAAAACTTTCCGAAAACAAATTCTTTCGGATTCTGAAGTGTAAATAAGTATCAAATATAAAAATTACAGCTCAAGCACTAATCTACTTACCAAAAAATCCCGAATTTTTGTCAGTCTATCATGTTAAATCAGGAAAATCTAAGTTGATGTTTGTCTTTTGATATAAATATCTAAATCTAGGGTGAGTTGCAAAATCTTTATACTCAATACCACAAATGTGATATGTGATAACAGCAATGCTCCTTTATTTAAGCTGTGAGCTTAATAACTTAAGAAAGCATCTTATTCCAACAGTTGTGGATTCCTATATGATAAATTGGTGGTGATTATGCGTTTGATCGACAAACTAATATAGCCAATATCGTATTTAATAATTTCTGCGTTTATTTGAAATGGCCGCTGCGATTATTGGTTAGAATAATTTAAAAATTATACTTAATAAGTTGGAATTGAGTTTTTCATTTTACAAGACACCAAAATATTTTTAAATTATAGCGGTGTGTTATTCATGATAAATGATTTTGATACCTTAATTTTTTATTATGAAGCAAGATCAACAAAATAAATTTATTTTCTTTTGTATTTAGTTTACTTCAACTAGCATCGTAAAACGAAAATAAATATTTTTATTGCCAACATAAGAATATTTTATAAAAAAGTTCGATCATGTTTTAAATTTACAATTAATCATCCATATTTTTAAGGATTTAAGAGGAACTGATCGTGATTTTTATATATTCGTTAGCCTTTTTATAAATTGGTGTGTAATAGAGTTTAAATTTATCTTACATACTGCAATATAACCAACAACAATTTCTTTACAGGAAAAAAAACAAATAATATACAAGATTTTTCCTGCCAACCACTGGTCCGGGTGTCGGGTCGTGGAGGCAGTACACGACCCAAACTACTCCAAACATCGCGATCCTGGGCGACAGACCAGAGTTCTCTTTCAGATAGCCCAAGGTGGCCTTCAGCCAGTTTCGAGATTTGATATCTTCACCGGTTTCAATGTCTAGCTCGAGGTCTATCTCCAGAGAGTCATACCTGGAAAACCTACAAGAAAGGCGATCCCTAGACAACCTCGGAACGTGTCCTAGCCACCTCAGCTGACTTTCTTCGATGTGGAGAACCAGCGACTTTAATCTGAGTACATTCCGGATGACCGAATTCCTAACTTTATTCCTAAGGCTAAGACCGACCACACCGCGAAGGAACCTCATGTCGGTCGCCTGTATCCGAGATATTATCCTTTCGGTCATAACCCAAAGTTCATGACCATAGGTTAAGATATGAACGAAGATTGCGTAGTAAACCGAAAGTTTCGCCCGAAGACTCAACTCCCGCTTCACCACGACATACCTATACAAAGAACGCATTGCTACGTTAGCGGCACAAACCCGCTTATCAATCTCCTTGATGTTCCTGCCGTCCCTCGCGAACAATACTCATAGAAACTTGAAATCCTCAATATAAAGAAGAACCTTTTTCCCAATCCGGATTGGCATTGCAACCTGAATCAGAGACGAACACATAGAGATAGTCTTGGAGGTACTAACCAATATCCCAGCCGCTTGGATTTCCATCGTGAATCGATCTAGTAGGCATTGTAAGTCATCAGGACAAAAAGCCAACAAAACAACGTGATCTGCAAAAAGCAGAGATGGTATCGTGATGGAACCGAACTGAAGACCGACATCCGTCAAAGCAGCCCGTCTCGAAATTTTGTTCATGTAAACAAGGAACAAAAGTGGAGACAAGGGACAACCTTGACGAAGCATAACGCCTACTGGAGATGATTCAGCACGAATACAATTCATACTTTGTTCATACAGAGAAGCCACAGCTACCTGAAGATAGTGTGGTACTCCATACTCCCTTAGTACCTCCAACAACCTCTCTCGTATAACTCGGTCGAATGCCTTCTCCAAATCTACAAAGCACACGTAGACATGTTGAGCGAACTCCTAAGACCGTTCCGTTCAAGGATAGTTGAGAGAGTAAGAGCTAATCCGTAATTATACGACCTGGACGAAAGCCGCATTGTTACTCTTGCAACTGTCTCTCGACTATAGGCCGTATCCTTAACTCAAGAGTCCTAGCAAATAGCTTGCCAGTTTGGTTAAGAATAGTGATGCCCCGATATTTGGAACACACTCTTCGGTCACCTTTCTTAAAGATCGGTATCACTACCACAGTTCACCTATTACTAGGAATCTTGCCCGACTTTAATGCAACATTGAAGATCCGTGTTAGCCACTTCATGCCAACAACGTTAAGATCCTTTAACGCTTCAGGTCGAATATCGTCTACTCCGGAAGACTTGCTATTATGAAGTTATTTAACAACATCAAGATAAATTATATAAAGATAGGATCCAACATCACTATTGTAGGGAAACAGGCATCCGTGACTCTCTTCCGCTTTTTCGTACATTATATAATCTGCCGTTGGAGTCATTGGAGGGATCTGGGATAGTATATCAAAAGACTATCCTTAAGGCTGATGCAAGCCGGCCAATTATTTAGCCGTTGATCGACGAATGTCGAAGATACGTTGCCTGGCCGCTCCACGAAGAGGCTAATTGGCAATAGGTGCCAGTTTAATACTTAATCGACTGGTACTTAGCGGCCTTGCAATATAGCCATATGGCTTAATACATGAACAATATGCCTTAATTATAAAATAAAATTTTTAAAAGTTTTAATAGTTAAAAGTATTTTTATCTAAAAGTGAAATTAACTGATAAAATTTTAAGATTGTAATGTCTGCTTAGACTTTTGTAAGGATCTTAATGGACTTTGTAATATTTTGGAATAACTGTTGTTGTGATTGTGTTAATTTAACATAAATTATTCGTGAATATACACACATCAAGAATAAAATTTCATGGTTCAATATTTTGACTATCAATTGTAGTCATCTTCAGGAAAAGTTTTTAATCTTGAAGTGGAACATATTGAGAAACTAATTCGATGTAAAGTTATAGATTGCAGATGGAATTAAATGACATATTGTTCTTGTAGTTTAAATGTAGAGTTTCAAATTGTTGCCCGTTTTATTATATTTGATGTTTACTTCGGGCGGAACAGTTGATAGTCAAAATATTGAACCAAAAGATATCGTCTTTTCATTCTTGGTGCGTGTATATTCCCGAATAATTTATATTAAATTATCACCTAACAAATCAAATCAAATAGGCTAACCAAGTATATGTATTTAAAATAATTATAAAATAAACAAAACAATAATGCTAAATTAAAATTTAATAATTAAATAATAAAATAAATAATTGTCATAAGATTTTTTATAATTTAAATCAAGTTAAAATAAAAAATTGAAATTTTAAATAAAAGTCATTTTTATGAATTGACTAATAAATAAGAGACGTTGTATCAGAAAAAGGATTATAGGTCATCTGGAGGAACTGCTATGCTATCAGGTTTCGGCCCCTAGCTCCTCTACCCAACATAGCAGCGGGGTCAAATACATGCTAATGATGTATTTCCTCTGATGAAATTTGATTATATGGTAACTTATTCTAATACAAAGTATATTTTTTATTATCCATAAAAATTTTCCGCTAATGATTTTAAATTTATTTTTAATATTATTGTGTTGATTTATATATTTTACTATTTTCTGTTTGATGGTATTTTTATAGTAACCTAGTTTAAAATATGCATCTATTAAATTATTTAAATGATTTTGAAGAAAACCAATAATGTCACATATTGTTGCAATTCTTAAAATTTCATTATTTAATGTATTATATTTTATATTATATGGTATGCATGAATGCTCATGCAAAAATATGTTTCTTGTAAATTTAAATATGTCATCATTACGATATAAATTAATAGTAGTTTTAGTTAATGTTAATATAATGTTCATATCTAGATATATACCTTCTTTATCATTAATATTAGTTTTATTAAGAATGAGGCCACCTGTACATATATCATCAATATATCGAAACATATTTCATATCTTTATACAATTTAGATTTATTTTTTAGACAGTTTTGAACAAATTCATATTCGATAAAGCTTAAAAATAAGTCAACTATATTTGGGCTACTATTACTACCCATTGGAAGACATTTTATTTGTCGAAATATAGATGTCCCTACCTTTAAATAATTTTGATTTATTAAAATATTTAAGGATTCTAATAATTCAATTTTATCCATATATTTATATTTACTTGATGGTTTAATTTTTGTTAGATAGGCGTAATAGTTATTATAACATATATATGTATATCTTTTTTCCCGATATAAGATTAATTAATTTTTCTAATGCATCTTTAATATCTACTAAATCTAGATTTGTATAAAGCGTACTAAAATCGTATGTATTTATATTTTGAAAATTTATTCCTTTTGTCTGTTCTAAAAATTCTTGTGTAGAATTAATACTGAAATAGTGTTTTATACCAGTATTAATTTCGATTATCCGACAATATTTTTTAAAGTGTGCTTTTATTACTTTAAGTATTTTATTCATATAAACAGAAAGTGGCTTTAATGTAAATTCAAAAGCACTACATATGAACCTAGGTTTTATTAAATTTTTATGTAATTTTGGATTCCAATATAATATAGGTATAGTTTTATTATCTGATTCAATCTTTATACCCTTTTTATCCATTATAGAACAGTGACTTGTAATAATTGTTTCTAAACTCAACTCACTACGTTCATATGTTGGATTTACATTTAAATCAGACAAAGTTATTACTAGCTTTATCAATAGTTGTTATTATATAGTTATGCTTTAATTTAGTAAGTTCTGTATACATATCTTTATTAATTTGATCTTTCCTTTTATAATTGTTTGTTATTTTCATTTTCTCTCTAATTTTATATAAGTTTTCCAAATGTTTATCTTTGATGTATTTAAGCTTTTACTATTAATCAACTTATCAAAGTAAGCATTTAAGTCATTATATAACGAATTGTAAATTTTATTTTTATTGTTATTATTATTTAATCTATATTTATACCCTTTTGATAGCAGCTTTCTTAATTCACAATTTTCAATTAATTCTAGATTATGGGTACATATATGTTCATTTATTTTATCAAAACTAAGACTTTTACAATTGCATTCTGTTTCCATTATGTTTCTAATATTATCGTTACATATTGATTTTAATTCTTTATTATAATTACAAATTTTTCGTCCTAATGGTGGTAGGAGTTTATACCTTATTTTAGGAATATATTTACTTAAATCTGACCCTATTATTTCTTTACTTTTAGAATTATTTAAAAGTCCGGCTATATTTATGTTATCTATACATTTATTAATGAAGTTTATGGTTAATGTATATTTTCTATTGTTATTATTTACATTTATTGTACGATTATAGTATTTTGTATTACAATAACTGTCTGTTATACAACTTAGCCTATCATAGTCGTTAATTAATTTTTGATTTATTGAACATATGATATCTTTAGAAAAACTTCTTATATTTACATAAAGATCTTTCACCTTATTATCACTTAAAAGTTGTTTTAATATTTCTAATTGTTCATTTATATACATATCTTTTTTAATATTTTTAACTCTATTTTTCCTATTCCTTTTATCACCATGACTTCTTGGTTTGCGTTTAACCGGATTATTATAATATAGTTGTTTATTATGTATTATACTACTTCTGCCAATTCCTTGTACCACGTCATTCAATCCTAATGGGTACATGGAATTAAGCGTTTTAATCCAAAAATCTTCTTTTTCTAATAGTTTTTGATTTAATATTGAAATGTTTTCTTCGATAATATGTTCTAAAATAAATAATTTACAGTTTTTAATATCATGTCCTATTAATCTCATATGTTTATGAAATATAGTTTGACTATTATGCTGTATATTATATATGTGTTGCCTAAACCTAGTTTTTAACATTTGATATGTTTTTCCTATATATTGCAATCCACATGTGCATTGTATTAGATACACTACACCTGCGGTATTGCAGTTACAATTATTATTAATATTTAATGAAAAACATTTGTTTGTCGTATTACTTACAACACAATTATTATTTATAACATCACAAACTATACATTTTTTCTGTTACATTTAAAAGGTCTAAAATTGAAATCATTAGTACTTACGTATTTTTCCAAATTTGGTTGAGTACATATAACTTTTGTTATGTCATAATCTTTAAGTTGATTTCGGTGTCGCCACCTAGTTTAGTTGACTCAGACTAAACTTACAACGGGCCATTCAGCAGCATCTGACAGGGGCTGCCCTGCTTAATGCAGTTGCAGGCTGGAACAAGATCTATAAAGATCTACCGCCTTCACTCCACGCGCTACGCGACCTGGCTATTGGCCATTACCTGGTCTCTTAAACGTAATCACGTGAAGCAGTTTAATTGAAGACAATCGTTCTTGTAAAAAAATCGAAAGCATTACGTTCTTGTGATCTATATTTTAATGTACTATGGATTTTTCAATAATCGGCATCGAATTACTATGTAAAGAACAAAGTTGTTGAATTTTGAAAATTAAAACATTAACAATCTCGTTATAAAAATGTAATATATTAGGCAAGTCATATTATTATACAAGTCCACTATTATTATCCAAGTTAACTCATGCTACATATTTTGTATTATAAATTTAAAAATTAAAGATATATTTATCTTAAAAAAGAATATTTATAATTCAGAATCTGTATAAACTGATTAATAGATAGTATGCCACGTTTAAAAATTAATATTGGAGGTAATCAGGAGGAACAAAATTGAAATACTTGATATACCAAAATAGCTATAATAGAAATGGTATATGATTTTTCTACAATAATCAAGTGTTCAGTAATATTTTCAAGCTTTCCAGATTAAAAATGTGTAAATATATTTACGTTTACGCTAATAGTTGAGAAAAGGAGCAATAGATTTGCTTTAAATATATCACAAGTATTTCTTAAAGACTGAGTTAAAAATAAAATTCATTTTATTTAAAAATGTTAATTACATTCTATATTTTAAAATGTAAAGTAATTTAGATTCGGTAAAAGCACACTTGTTAAACTAGTTTCAGTTACTTGACAATTCACTTACGAAATTAATTTTAATTTCGAAAGGTTAATTACCGAAACTAGTTTTGATAATTTCGCAAACCCGCAGTTGCGAATACTTCATAAAGCCGCAGCTTCGGTTACTCACAAGGCCAAAGTTTTGGTAACCTTACAAGGCCGCAGTTTCGGTTACTTCATTAGGACGCCGTTTTTTACTCCAGAAGACCGCAGTTGTTATTACTTCATAACGCCGCAGTTTTGGTTTCTCACACGGTCGAAGTTTTGGTAATCACACAAGGTCGCAGTTTCGATAACTTCATAAAGTCGCAGCTTTTATTTCATAAAGCTCCAGTTATGTAAATTCATAAAGCCGCAGTCTTTGTTTAGAACATCGGAGTTTCAGTATTTCATAAGGCCGCAGTTTCAATTATTTCATATTACCCGCAGTTTCAGCTCCTTCATCTAGCTTCGAGAACGTTTTATTTTAAAACCTGCTTGAGCATGTGTAAATATTCATGGGTTGAAAATTGTTAGTAGTTTTTGTCATCTTTTTTATTTAAGAATTTCTTAAAACAACCGTCATCTATAGATTGTACGTAAAATATACTGGATAAAATTACGCCGCTTTGAGTTCTGCTTGGAAGAAAACCCTGACATACATTGATAATGCACATTTGCATTTACGCCCCGGACAATTTTCAGGGTAAGACTACAATGAACTTGGGTGATTATAACTTAGCAATATTAACCAAAATACACTAAAATGTTTCGGAAGTATCGTCACCTCATAAATTTTCTCTTACTGTCATGCTCATTATACAATATATTAAGAGTCCTACTTACATTTTTGGAACTCAATCAATATAAGATGTTATATCCACTAAGTGAAATTTCAAGTCTACGTCATGGACGACCTATTGATAAAGCTGTGTTCTTTCGGTATAAGTACTGACTTATATGTTTTTAGAGATATATGCCAAACGTAATTAGAGTAGAGTAAGTCATTCCAATATTATTGAATCATATGACCATATGACGAATCACAATGTACACAGTATGGATGCTTTGGCAAGTTTCGTGTTATTGTCGAAGGAGCTTTTGATAATTTCTCAGACTTACTAGTCATTGAGCGAGACAAAACCCCGTCAAACTTGTTCATCATGGTTTGATTTTATGGAATTAGGGCGGCTATTAGATTGCGAAATCCTTTGTGGCTCAAGTCGAGATCGGATATTAGTATTAGCTGCAAATGTGCTGCGGTTCGTAATTACTGTCGTAGACTAAATTTGTACAAACGGAGTACAGACAAATAAACTACTCTGCACTCATATCATCATTTAAAAGCATCGAAAATGTCGAAGAGATTACAAAACTTGATGTTTTCAAGTTAGCAAGTATTGATGATATTTGCCTTATCTAGTTCGTGTTTTGGCACCTGTAGTGTGAGTCTACATCACGTTTTTCAATTAAGTCTGACTAATCGTTGGATTCCCATCACTTAAAAATGTGCCATCATAGTTCGACTTCCGAAAATGCACCAAGCTTCAACTAGTTCTGAATTTAAACCAATTAGTTTAACAAGTGTTCTTTTCAAGATTACCAAATGCCTAGTTCCTAAAAAATTGCGATTTCATCTCGATCAAAATTGCATCCTTTCCTATGCTTAGCATGGATTTTGGTCGAGTGCTCTTGCTTAACAAATTTAGTAACATTTCGTAAACTATGGAGTAGCACGTTGGGTTTCTGATATTCTGCTAATGTCGTCCGTGTTCATCGATTTTTTTAAAGCCTTTTGGCATATTTTCACCCGATAATATAGTGACCTTATTACGCCATTATGGTTTTCCTAATCACATTTGTGATTAGGTTCGAACTTTCCTACTGACGAGATCTTTTCAAATTCGTGTTGGAGAATCTGGTTCTAGCTGCAAGACAGTAAATTCAAATGTATCATATTCTGATTACAGTACATTCGGATATACGAGGTTATGCTTTAAATCGAACAATCGTATGATTCGCGACTGAGTACCTTAAATTTATCTACAATACAAGATATACTCATCTTACTCTACTTGACTTCATTAATGACGATTGTTCACGGTTCATGTGGTTACTCATCGGGCGGTGAATTCTCTTAATTTGTTCCTTCAAGGGCATTACACGTTATTGCATAAATTACCACCTGGTGGTTTACACATAGGGCTTTAAATTTGTGGAACAGGCTACAGGCTGCTCGAGAAAATCGTTAATGCCCTTAATTGAAATTTTTTATGACACTTAACGTTGCTTTAATCCTATCTAACAGCAGCACTTAAATCTAACAGCAATACTCTACATTTCAGTATTGGTGGACCTCATCAGCTGCTGTAACAATACACCTACGTTTGACGTCTCTGTCCTTTTAATGTTGTCTGTCAATCACTCGACTTGTCTACCTTATTGACAATTAGATTGAATGAAATACTTTCTGATTAAATAATAGTCTTCAATTCAATCTAATTGTCAATAATTGCGTTTCACGTTTCGGTCCTTTTAATGTTGTCGGACCATCACTCGAAATAAAAAAGAAAGTAAATATAGAAAGTAGCATATATTATTTCTTAGATCATGAGTGAAATTTACGGTGACTAGGAGTTGATATACTATTGATGATTTCAGTCTGCGACGAATTACGCTTTACAAATAATATCATGAAAGATGCTTAAATGTCGTTTGCAATGACTTGGATTATTCAGGGTTTATTTTAAGCGGACATTCATGGATGTCATTGTATTTAATGTAAATACTCCCTCCAACTTAGGGAAGCACTTTGGATATTTCAACACTTAAGATACTTGCCAACTAAATTGAGTGTAAAAAGAAAACTCACAACTATGTTGTAAGAAAATAAAAAATAATATTGTGCTTGTCCTAATAAAGAATAATTAGTTTTGTTGTCTCATTTGATGGAATTCGTTGTTGTGTAAAAATCATAAAAAATATATAAAATGACTCAATATCACATTTTTGAATGAAATTTTGACTTGAATGAAATCATGTGAAATAAAATCATATGCACATAACAGCACAAGATGTGTTTTTTAGACTAAGTGCTATAATTGCAAGAAAAGGCGAAATTGTGTTTGTTTGGTAGACTTTGGATCAAGGCATTTGGTTTAACTTGGCCGTAGAATGTAGCATTCGAGGGTACAAATGCAGCAGGGAAAATAAAAATGCTGAATGATAAGGAAACATCGAACTCGGAGAAGGCGTTGCTCACTGATTATGCACATTTATTCAAAAATAACGGACGACTCATACACAACTATACAGTTACTCTAAATTTTGACTCTTCTGCGATATCAAAATGTTATCAAAGTAGACGGATACCGTTTCATCTCCGCGAGCAAGTAGAGAAATCAGTAAAAGATCAAGTCGATTCTGGATTTCTAGAACCGGTAATTCCTTCGAAAGAAGATGTAAAGTGGTCAACACCAATCTTAACAGTTCGCAAGGCAAATGGCTTGATCAGAATATGTGGAGATTTCAGAATCACTGTGAATCGACATTTGAATGTCGACTCATATATTCTTCTAACATGGGAAGACGTGACATGCAGTGAGCGGCGGCATACAATATTCAATGATTGATTTGAAAGATGCATAAAAAATATTTATTTAAACATGGCCAATGCGTGCCAGCGCACGCTTACATGACCACAATAAAAAAACAAAAATGTAAATCATGTGTCGAGAAGGTGTGAACGGATGAGGTGTTTGAATGTGATAAAGGAGGGAGCGCGGCGGACGTCGAGAGGGAGTTGATTCCAGGCGAGCAAGCGGCGACGAGGAAAGATCAGAGACAGTAGTTGTTGCAGTAATTGGGAACGTGGAGTAAGGTATGACGAGAACGCAGCGATAGCTAGGGGGCGAGTGTCGTCTAAGAAAGGAAGGTTGATGATCGATGGGCAGCGGACAGCGATGACACGAAAAGTTATGAGAAGAAGGCGGAGTTTTAAGCAGATGTGAGAGTTGGGAAAGATATGTGGATGTGTGATCGAAGCGACGGAGACGAAAAGCACTCGAACGGCGGTGTTGATTATTCGTTGTAGTGGTAGGATGATGGATTTTGGAGAATTTGCGAAAAGGCTGAGGCAGTAATTGATTTTAGGGAAAAGAAGCGATGAAAGAAGATACATACAAGAACGAAGTCGATAAGTGGGCGGATACGGCGGATGTCAAGGAGAATTAAGTTAGACGAGCGGACCTTGTCACGGACGAAGGGTTTAAGGGAAAGGTGATCATCGAAATGGAAGCCTAAGAAAGTGAGATTGTGTACTATGGGGATGATCGATGAGGTAAAAGATACAGTGGGAGGAGATATGTTTAGTTTACGGAGGAGAATCTACATTATTTTGAACTTGTCGGGGTTTAGAACTAAATGGAGATTGGAGAGACGTTTGTAGATAGAAGAAAGACAGTTGGAGGCAGAAATGACGATATCGTGTATGCGATGTGCGGGTTCATGAGCATAGATGATGATGTCATCGGCGTATAGCATGACGTTAAATGAGTAAGGTTTGATAAACGAAGAGAGATCGCCTTATTCGAAAAGAGAAAAGCATGCGACCTAGGACTGAACTTTGTGGGATCCAGATAAAAATAGGGATTGGAGGGGAGGATGATGAATTAAAACAGACGCGAAAGGAACGGTCAGATAGATATGAGGCAAACTATGCTATGGAGCAGGAAGAAAAGCCGGTACCCTAACGAAGGCGAGAAAGGAGGACGGAGTGGTCGACAATGTCGAAGGCGAAGGATAAATCGAGGGAGATGAGAAAACTAAATAGAGCCTTGTATCGAGAAATGAGTAAGTCGTTGTAAACTTTCATGCAGGCAATTTCTCTGGAGTGATTAGATCGAAAACTTGATTGGAAAGGAGGGTACAGATAGGATGATGAGAGATAAGCGTTGATTTGTGTTAAGATGAGGCGTTCTAAGAGCTTAGAAAAAGTAGGGAGTAGTGAAATGGGGCGATATCTAGAAGGAAGGGAGGGTTCGAGCGATTGTTTCTTAAAAAGGGGATGAACGATTGCGAATTTCCAGTGTTAAGAGTAGATACGAATGCGGATGAACGAGTTAAACAAGATTGTGATAAAAGGGGATATCGATGACATATGGATTTAAGTATCTGGGTAGGCAGGAGATCGGCAGTGACGTTTTGTTGGGCAAGGACATGAGGACAGATGAGACATCGGTAGGTGAGACAGAGAGAAGATGAAAGAGTTCTGAAAGGATGAGGCTAGGCTCGACAGAGTGGGATAGGATGGAGACCTGGGTGTAAGAGGGCAACGTGGATACTTTGGTCTGGATAAATGGCGAATAATCATGGGGATTGATGTTGCAAGGCGAAGAGGAGTGAGCAAGGATTGAGTTAAAAGTATGTCAGAGAGACTTAGAGTTGAATGAAGTGATGATTTTATGCTGCTAGAAGGAGTTGCATTTGGTACGTAGTAGGTTGAGATGAGATCGGCGAAGATCAAGATATGAATCACATAGGTAACTGCATACCTGCAGTTAACTATCGAAACAGACTTCAGAAAGTTTCTGACGATTTCAACACACGTCAACTATTTCCGTTTTACTAGAATGCCTTATGGTATTATCATTGCTCCTGCAATCTTCCAGCAGGTTGAAAAAGAATCGTGGGCTCTACCCTTTGGAGTAACGAGATACCACCAATACCTGGTAGGGCCAAGGTTTGTGCTTTGGAATGATCACAGACCATTACTACACATATTCGAAACGAATCGGCGATTTTTGAAGATGATGAATCAACGTCTTATTCGTTGGGCGATTACGCTCGGACAATACGATTACGAGCTCAAGAATATCAAAGAAACTTCAAACCTACTCGCGGATACACTGTCGAGATTGTCTATGAAAGAAGTCAATAAGGAGAACATCGATGTGGAGAGTTACACATTTTGCTCAACCATTACGCGGCAAAGATTGGAATTTCAGCAGACGAATTACGTACGGCGAGCATAAATAACCGAGTTATACAGCGAGCAAGACGATATTTAGAAAGTGGTTAGCCGAATAAATGCGAAGATCAATTACAGTCATATGCGGCTCGAAAAAAAACGAATTATTATCCGAAAATGCAATGATTATATGATTACAACGAATAGTAGTTCCCGTAACGTTGCGAACACAAGCAGTAGAGATGCTACATTTGGGGCATCCGAAATATGCGCAATGAAAATCATAGATCGACTATACTGTTGGTAGGCCCGATTGGACAAGGACATAAATACATGTCGGACAATGACAATTGTGCCAGACACATAGGCCAGCGGCGCTACCACAACAGTTATACCAATGGGACATTTCTCAAGCAGCATGGCAATGCATCCACGTATATTTCGCTGTTCCTATCTTGGGGCACATGTATGTGGTGATTATTGATGCCTTCAGTCAGTGGCCAGAAGTTAATAAGATAGCTAATGTTTCGGCTATGGAAACAGTATGAGTGCTGCGAGAGCACTTCGCACGATGGGGGTGCCAGAAGAAATCATTTCAGACAACGGACCCCGTTGCAGTCATTTGAATTCAGCATATTTTGTCAAAAATGGAATAAGACATATCTTAGCACCGTCCTATCACCCACAAACCAATGGTTTAAAAGAGCGTTTTATTGGGACGTTCAAAAGACGTGTCAAGCTTGAATCTCAATCCTCTCAAAATTCATTGGCAATCCTACAATTTTTAATGACATACCGAAACACGCTACAAGCATCTACAACAAAAGCACATGTAGAGATGTTGTATGGACGTAGGATTATAAAAGTATGAGACCACATACGACCAAGATATGCGATCGCCAACCTTCTCAAATGTAAGGATCAAAAAGAGAGGCATTATCAGCGTGCGAGACCATGAAACTTTGAGAAAGTGCAAATGGTATGGTAACTCGACTAACGAAATCGATGTTGGAATACAGGAAACATTGTCGAACAACCCTGATGAGGATCCTCCCTAATGATGACGAATTAGGAAAATCGCATGAGACACGATTCCGACTTAAGAATACGGGAGGAAAATACGAATTAACCCTGTACACCACAGAACAGCACGATACAACAAGCACTAATATCCAACGGACAGTGGAAAAACAACAAGATACGGGGATTGGGAATGAGGAAAGGGGATGAGAAAGGAGAAAATGGGAAATGTGGACGGGGGAATGAAGGGAATGAGGGGAATGGCAGAAAGTGGAAGGAGCGGGAATCTACGGAAGGTGAAAATAAACTTATTTATTAAGATAGTATCATTCACAGGAAAGGCTATATCAAATTAGAATACTATGGTTACAACATCTCAACTGTTAACCATTCAAAAAATTTGTGGGTCCAGTCTCAGGTACCAACGATTAATTAGCATGTGTACATATTATTCTAAATTTCTAGGATGTCATACTCAGCGAATTGAGTCATAATGGCGTCTATTAAAATATTTTATGGAGGAAAGGGTAAAAAATAAAAGATGGATGAGCCTTTGTTTGTGATGATATGCTTGGAGGCGAAATTCGCGTCTTAATAAATTCATCAAAATGATTTATTTTTCATTACTAAAGTGAAAACCTAAATTGAACAAGCCATTCCTAATTGAACATTATATTTCTCTTCATCTGGGAGTCGAATTGAGTTAAAATTTTGATTGTAGATATATTCGACTACGATAATTCAAATAATATGAAAACATCAATGTGTCCATAATTGAAAAATTTGAAGAAAAAGTTTTAAAACCAAAATATAATTTTTATCATACATTTTTTGTTAACTTTTAATTGATATAATTTTTATATGTAATAAACAATTGTCTATTGATTAGGTATTTACGTATCAGGTCGCGATATGCACTAAACATTTATATTTTTATTTTCTAACAAAATAAAAATTAAATATCTCGTAATATGATTATCACCGGTCAACAGCCGACTAAGCACGTATGTATATTACTAATACCTTCCGTTATGCAAAATATGAGAACCGGAAAATTAGGTATTTAACTAAACATTACCCCAGCTTCTTATGTAATTTTGCTACAACGGTACCAATCTTATACACCATCGTATGATCTATAATTGTTCTACCATATCTTAATCACGTCAAATTCAAAGATTTTATTCTATTTCTGTATGATAAAGTCAAGAAACCTACTATTTTGTATGAATTGTTAATAACTGATTACAAGAATTTTATCTCTGAAAAATTTAAGAGATAAAAATCTACAAGAGATATAGTAAAAATATAAAAAAATATAAAAAATATTAATACAAAAATATAAAAATATAATAAAATATAAATACATACAAAAGAAAGCAACTATAACAAGCATTACTATTACACATAAACACTACTATATACAGAGAAACTATAGAAGATTATGCTCCCTCAATAATAAATAGTTGATTATAAAGAATTAAAGAAAACCTTAAATCTGCAAGCACACTGAGCATTTCTGAATTTAATAAGTTATTACAAGAATGATTAAAAGCAATAAAATGTAAGGTAGCTAGCTAACTGCAGATGAATCAAGTTCAACGATTTCGAGTAAAAATATATTTGAACGTTACCAACAAATGAGGGGGACCTCGACTGTTAGTAACGGTCGAGTTAATAACGGTCGAGTTAATAAAGATCGAGTTAATAACGGTCGAGTTAATAACGGTCGAGTTAATAACGGTCGAGTTAATAACGGTCGAGTTAATAACGGTCGAGTTAATAACGGTCGAGTTAATAACGGTCGAGTTAATAACGGTCGAGTTAATAACGGTCGAGTTAATAACGGTCGAGTTAATAACGGTCGAGTTAATAACGGTCGAGTTAATAACGGTCGAGTTAATAACGGTCGAGTTAATAACGGTCGAGTTACTCACGGTCGAGTTACTCACGGTCGAGTTACTCACGGTCGAGTTACTCACGGTCGAGTTACTCACGGTCGAGTTACTCACGGTCGAGTTACTCACGGTCGAGTTACTAACGGTCGAGTTACTAACGGTCGAGTTACTAACGGTCGAGTTACTAACGGTCGAGTTAATAACGGTCGAGTTACTAACGGTCGAGTTACTAACGGTCGAGTTACTAACGGTCGAGTTACTAACGGTCGAGTTACTAACGGTCGAGTTACTAACGGTCGAGTTACTAACGGTCGAGTTACTAACGGTCGAGTTACTAACGGTCGAGTTACTAACGGTCGAGTTACTAACGGTCGAGTTACTAACGGTCGAGTTACTAACGGTCGAGTTACTAACGGTCGAGTTACTAACGGTCGAGTTACTAACGGTCGAGTTACTAACGGTCGAGTTACTAACGGTCGAGTTACTAACGGTCGAGTTACTAACGGTCGAGTTACTAACGGTCGAGTTACTAACGGTCGAGTTACTAACGGTCGAGTTACTAACGGTCGAGTTACTAACGGTCGAGTTACTAACGGTCGAGTTACTAACGGTCGAGTTACTAACGGTCGAGTTACTAACGGTCGAGTTACTAACGGTCGAGTTACTAACGGTCGAGTTACTAACGGTCGAGTTACTAACGGTCGAGTTACTAACGGTCGAGTTACTAACGGTCGAGTTACTAACGGTCGAGTTACTAACGGTCGAGTTACTAACGGTCGAGTTACTAACGGTCGAGTTACTAACGGTCGAGTTACTAACGGTCGAGTTACTAACGGTCGAGTTACTAACGGTCGAGTTACTAACGGTCGAGTTACTAACGGTCGAGTTACTAACGGTCGAGTTACTAACGGTCGAGTTACTAACGGTCGAGTTACTAACGGTCGAGTTACTAACGGTCGAGTTACTAACGGTCGAGTTACTAACGGTCGAGTTACTAACGGTCGAGTTACTAACGGTCGAGTTACTAACGGTCGAGTTACTAACAGTCGAGTTACTAACGGTCGAGTTACTAACGGTCGAGTTACTAACGGTCGAGTTACTAACGGTCGAGTTACTAACGGTCGAGTTACTAACGGTCGAGTTACTAACGGTCGAGTTACTAACGGTCGAGTTACTAACGGTCGAGTTAATAACGGTCGAGTTAATAACGGTCGAGTTAATAACGGTCGAGTTACTAACGGTCGAGTTACTAACGGTCGAGTTACTAACGGTCGAGTTACTAACGGTCGAGTTACTAACGGTCGAGTTACTAACGGTCGAGTTACTAACGGTCGAGTTACTAACGGTCGAGTTACTAACGGTCGAGTTACTAACGGTCGAGTTACTAACGGTCGAGTTACTAACGGTCGAGTTACTAACGGTCGAGTTACTAACGGTCGAGTTACTAACGGTCGAGTTACTAACGGTCGAGTTACTAACGGTCGAGTTACTAACGGTCGAGTTACTAACGGTCGAGTTACTAACGGTCGAGTTACTAACGGTCGAGTTACTAACGGTCGAGTTACTAACGGTCGAGTTACTAACGGTCGAGTTACTAACGGTCGAGTTACTAACGGTCGAGTTACTAACGGTCGAGTTACTAACGGTCGAGTTACTAACGGTCGAGTTACTAACGGTCGAGTTACTAACGGTCGAGTTACTAACGGTCGAGTTACTAACGGTCGAGTTACTAACGGTCGAGTTACTAACGGTCGAGTTACTAACGGTCGAGTTACTAACGGTCGAGTTACTAACGGTCGAGTTACTAACGGTCGAGTTACTAACGGTCGAGTTACTAACAGTCGAGTTACTAACGGTCGAGTTACTAACAGTCGAGTTACTAACAGTCGAGTTACTAACGGTCGAGTTACTAACGGTCGAGTTACTAACGGTCGAGTTACTAACGGTCGAGTTACTAACGGTCGAGTTACTAACGGTCGAGTTACTAACGGTCGAGTTACTAACAGTCGAGTTACTAATAGTCGAGTTACTAACGGTCGAGTTACTAACGGTCGAGTTACTAACGGTCGAGTTAATAGCAGTCGAGTTAATAACAGTCGAGTTAATAACGGTCGAGTTACTAACGGTCGAGTTACTAACGGTCGAGTTACTAACGGTCGAGTTACTAACGGTCGAGTTACTAACGGTCGAGTTACTAACGGTCGAGTTACTAACGGTCGAGTTACTAACGGTCGAGTTACTAACGGTCGAGTTACTAACGGTCGAGTTACTAACGGTCGAGTTACTAACGGTCGAGTTACTAACGGTCGAGTTACTAACGGTCGAGTTACTAACGGTCGAGTTACTAACGGTCGAGTTACTAACGGTCGAGTTACTAACGGTCGAGTTACTAACGGTCGAGTTACTAACGGTCGAGTTACTAACGGTCGAGTTACTAACGGTCGAGTTACTAACAGTCGAGTTACTAACGGTCGAGTTACTAACGGTCGAGTTACTAACGATCGAGTTACTAATGGTCGAGTTACTAGGGGCACTCGACATAATTGCTGTCATCGATCGTTTTTCTACCTACAGCTGAATGTTCATCTCCGTTCCTTGTCTATTCGATCACATTCTCGTCACTCTTGATCTCACTTCTAACCAAACCCATCCTCACACACCTACCATCCTTCGTCGAACTTGTTAAAATTCTGATCTCCCTCCTCCCCGCTCCGCATTACTCAAATCGTCTATATCCTCTCCTACAATAACATCATCCTCTTTTCACGATCTCGCCTTTCATTGCGACTCTGAAATCACACTCACTCTCGATCTTCTCTTGCCCTTCAATCCTCACGCTCACCGTCGCTTGCGCCGTGCCTATAGTTTGACATGTAATGTCTACTCTCAAAAAGTCGACTCCGTCATGCTTTTCGAGTCTATCACCGCTCTCGTAGACGAGATAGCCACTCTCTCTCCGTCTCCGTGATTCTTATCTTGCTCTTTGCCGGTCTTGTCTCAATCAACTACGTACCAAATGCAACTATTTCTGGCAGCATAAAATCATAACTTCGTCGAATCTAAGTCCTCTGGCATTCTTTTAACTCAATTTTTGCACACTCCTCTTCATCGTACAACATCAACCCAATATTATTCGTCATTTCTTCAAAACAAAGTATTCACGTTGCTCTGTCACACCTCTTGTCTTCATCCCATCCCACTCATCCCCGCCTCGCATATCCTACTGAAAGTCTTTCATCTTCTTCATGTCTCACCTGCCGAAGTCTCATTTGTTCTCATGTCCTTGCCCAACAAAGCCCCACCTACCGCTCATCTGTATACGCGCATACTTAAACCCATATGCTCATTGATATCCCCTTTCCTCACAACTTTGTTTAACTCGTCAATCTGCAGTCATATTTTCCCTTTACACTAGAAATCCGGCGGCGTTCGTTTCCTCTTTAAGAAACAATCGCTCGACCCTTCCCTTCCTTATAGCCATCGCCCTACTTCACTTCTCCTACTCTTTCTAATCTCTTAGAACGATCATCTTAATACAGACCAACGTGTATTCTAATATCTCCATTCAATCTGTACCCTCATTTTTAATCCGCTTTCCGCTCTGAACACTATCGAAATCGCATGCATGAAAGTTTATAACGACCTACTATTTCTCGTGATAATGCTCTATATAGTGTTATCAACTCCCGCGACTTCTCATCAACGTTCGACATCGACAACCACTCCATCCTCCTTCCTCGCCTTCGTTATTATTACGGCTTTTCCTCCTCCGTAGCATGGTTTGCATCATATCTATCCGACCGTTCTTATTGAGTCTGTTCTAATTTATCATCCTCTCCTCCCATTCCTATTTTCTGCGGGGTCCCACAAGGTTCAGTACTAGAACCCCTGCTTTTCTATTTTTTGCTTGGAGATCTCCCTATGTTTACCAAATCATACTCCTCTAATGCCATGCAATACGCCGATGACATCCTCATCTATGCTAATGCACCCGCACATCACATACACGATATCGGCATTTCTGCCTCCAACTGTATTTCTTCTATCTACAAACGTCTATCACATCTTCATCTCGATCTAAACCCCAACAACTCCAAAATAATGTGAATCATCCACGTCAACCTAACATTTCTCATTCCCTTGTATCGTTTGCCTCATCAATCATTCCTATAGTCCATAATCTTACCTTATTAGGTTTCCATTACGATGATCGTATTTCCCTTAACCCCTTCGTCCGTGATAAGGCCCGCTCGTCTAACTTTATTCTCCGTGACATCTGCCGTATCCACCCCCTTATCGACTTCCGTTCTTATTTGTATATTCTTTCATCGATTATATTCCGTAAAATCGATTACTGCTTCAGCCTTATCGCTAATTCTCCAAAATCCATCATCCTACACCTACAACACATCCTTAACTCCGTCGTTCGAGTGTTCCTACGTCTCCGTCTCTTCGACCACACATCCACATATCGTGTCCAACTATCCTGGCCCACCATCCACATTCGCATAAAACTCCGCATTCTCGTAACTTTTCGTCTCATCGTTGTCGGCTCCCCGTCGTTTATCATCCTTTCTTTCTTAGACGACACTCACCCCACCTCTTTATCGCTGCGTTCTCGTCATTCCCTCTTACTCCACGTTCCAAATTACTTCAACAACTACGGTCTCCGATCTTTCGTCGTCGCCCTCGCCTGGAATCAGCTCCCTCTCGGCGTTCGCCGCGATCCCTCTTTTATCACATTCAAATACCTCCTCCATTCCCATCTTATCGACACGTGATTAGATTTTTGTTTCTTTTGTTGTGGTCACGTAAGCGTGCGCCGCCACGCATTTGCCATGTAAAATAAATCCTTTCGAGCAAATGCTGTGTTTGGACGGTTGTTGTGGTATCATCTGGACTGCAAAGGATATTCTGGAAAATAAGTTTATATGTGGGTTTTCTACAGCATTGCTATCTACTGTTTCCTCGTCAATTCAGGCGGCCTTAGTTCAAACTGATTCATCTACGCTTTTCCTGTTGTTATGATTAGGACACACTATGATACTACTGTAAAAGACTCTGATGTAATAGAAGGACAGGATAATAATGTGAAGCACAACACATATGTGGTACCTCTCGATGTCATTAAACCTTCCTCTTGAATCGAGTTTTCTTTAAACAAAACGGTAATTAGCACTGATAATCAACTTACAGTAGATTTACTCAATAATGTGATTATCATCATTCCTGGGATGATTATCAAAGATATTGATTCTAGCGTTACATCATTGATATCTCATTGTGCCTCTTTTATCTATGATCTGATGAATTCCATTGATCTATTACAATCAAGTTATCCAAACCAACTTCCCATAAATGAACTATCTTACCTTTCCTTTCTTTTTTTCTAGTGACTCCTCAAACCACGATTCAATTATCCGCAAATTACATCAATCTACAAGACTCGTTTCTCAACAATTTACTTCTAATAATCTAACTAAATAACATCATATGCAATTTTCATATTTGTCAACCCAAATCCGTTAAACGAATGAATCTATATAAAGCACAACAATCACATTATGCTCTTAATTCACCTGTCAAATCGGCGCATTCCAGCTATTCGGTTAATCCATCTACGATTATTCCATACTCAACACACTCCATTACTTCATCACATCTCCCCCCCATAACGTACTGCTTACCCTTTTGCTGTTCGCAAACATCATGTTTTTCGCGATCGTTACATCATTTTGAAAAATGGGGTCTTCTCGGTTTGGTTCTCCCAAGCAAATAAAAAATCTTTTGGCTTATTTTAAGCAGTATAAATATGCGTATCAACTATGTCAATTTTATTTTGTAGAAACCAAGTTGAGTATTAAAAATTAAATTAAATCTCAAATATAAGAGCGTTGTGGTTAAAAAATCGCATAAAATACTTATTATACATCTTGGCATGACTGGTAAGTTTGAGCTTTAAATAATGCATATTCACATAAATTTTTTTAATTTTTCGTCAAAAAAGCAAATTAAAATTAAAAAATCTCAAAATTTTTAAGCACAAATACAAACTTTTGTACTGCTATTATAAACTAATTTTTATGCTATATAACATACTATAATTTGATCAGCCATGCTCTTAAATATTTGACGATATTCAATTTTACATTTTTTTAAATATTTGGAAGTATTGTTTAAAAAAATAATTTTAAAATTTCATAACCAATATCAGAGTATATTGCTCAAAATATTTACATAAAATATATCTGATACATCTCGATACTTTAGTTGTGTTTGGGTATGAATAATGCATCTTCATTAGAAAATAATTGAAATTGTTTTATCATATTTTGCTATTTGCCTCTCCCCCATTCGTTTTTAAAAAGTTACACAATAATTCGAACTATTATTGTGTAAGCAGACTCCATTGTTTTTAAAAAATTAAACGAATCGAGAGAAGTCAACGTAAAAAATTGTAACAATTAAAATTTTTTACATTGACTTATCTCGATTGGTTTAATTACCTCGAACTATAGAATGTTTCCCGATCGCTCTCCACCTGACATTGCCAACCTCGCATCTGCCCGTGATGAAAAACTTACTCGTGTAAGTAACAGTAAATATTTTCTAGCAGTCAAACAGATTGATGGAAATTTTCGTGTAGTCCGACTCCTACTCAAAATTGCATGGAGATAATTCCCCCTCGTCTTCTATGACTACATTTTCATTCCATCTCGGTCATCTAAACATCCGTTACATCGCTAATAAAGTTGACTCAGTACTTGACCATTTCTTCCAACAATTTTTAAATCTGTTTTGCCTTAATGAATCTTGTCATCGTGATACTAGTGACATTTAGCTTCGACGCCTACGTTCTTTCGATTATTCTATCATCGATAAGTTCCGTTCTCAATCATCTGGTAGTGTCTACTTCAGTAACCATGTTGGTCTCATCGCTCTTGTCTTTATTCGCTTCATCGTTTAACTGCTTCTGTTGCCCTCAAATTTTTAAACTTATTTTCTTTTAATATTTCGGTAGCCTTATCCTAGCTGAATATCAATTTTATGTATCATCCTGGCTCTAGTTCTCCATATAATTATTTCTTTGCTGAACTATCTAATCTGCTCTCACATATCTCGCATATGTGAGATATGCTCTCACATATCTCCATCTGCTTTATTCCTTCTCGTGTACTAGGCAATATCAACATTCGTTAGTTCCGTCCTCGACTTCTTGATACCCAAAAACACATCACTGCTTTTCACGATTGTAACTTATCTATCATGCCTTCGCTACCCACTGCTGCATATACGCAGATTCTTAGTGGTGTTCTTTATATAATCGCTGTTCCTAGTATTCTATCTTCCTCTGCCGTTATATCTACTTTGGATTCCGGTCTATCCGACAATTTTCTCATCATCCACTATTTTCCTATTCTACGCTCTTCTTTCTCAGCGTAAGCTATTATTCGTCGATAGTGGAAACGTCTAGATCTTCCTCGTGTTCGTTCCCTAATAATTGTATCTCTTCATGTCATCGTCTTTCACTCTCCAACGTCTGAACTATCTACTGACTAGCTGTCTAATAGCTTTGATTCTGAACTCTCTTTTATACTCGACAATATTTGTCCATGCCAACTCTTTATTCCCCCGTCGAACGTACTATTCACTATGGCTTTACTCTAATTGTATGCGTTTAAAGTGTCTTCGACGTCGTTCGTCTTGAACCTACCTTCTTTTCCTCAAGCGTTATTCTATTTCTATATTCATATAATTCAAGATCTAAATGGAATATTCTCAACACTACACTGTCGAGTTTTACATCTGCTAGCACTTCGATCCACATAAATTTTCTATTTATCTTCAATCGAAACTTGATTCAATTATCCTAGGCATTCATTTTTCCTTTCCTGCCTTCTTTGCTGGATCTTTGCCTGCCTGAACTCTTTTATCTTCTTCTGGTATCTGTCGACAAGGTTTCTAGTGTGCATTTATCGTTACCCAGCAAAACATATCATGCTGATCTTTGGTCTTTCAACTTGCTCCTTTCCTAACCTCAATGTTTAATTCTTCCATTCATTGTAGCTCTTCTTCTCCCCTTTGAAAATCCGTCATAGTTCAACCACTACTCAAGAAGCTATACCTTGATCTCTTGCTACATTCCTCATATTGCCCAATATCTAACCTTCCAACTGTTTATAAACTTCGTGAATTGTTGTGCTTAACCAAATTAACATATATCTCTTAGTCCAAACTTCCTTTTTAATCTGATTTCCAATCTCACCATTCTACTGAGTTGGCCTGCAACAAAGTTCTCTCTGACGTACTTATTGTTTGTGAAAAAAAACTGCAATGTCGTAATTTCCCTCGACTCTTCTTCCTTTGACATTGCTGACCATTCTATCCTCCTTCATCGCATTCACCACTACTATAGCTTTACGTCTGATATTGTATCATGGTTCTTAGCTTATATCTCTGAACGATATTTTTGTGTATATTCAAATACTTCTTTCTCTACCCCTTGCTCTCTGTCCCGTAGCGTTTCCTCAAGGTTCTGTGATCATAACAAATTTTTATCTCTTCTCTTTGTCGATTTCTCCAGAATTGCATGTGACTATAACTTCCGCATCCTTTACTCTATTTATCCTGACATCTTATCGATAATCTCGCCGTCCTTTTTACGAATTGTCTTCTGTCCATACCCGACCATATTTCATCGCTTCGTTTGTATTTTAAACATTCCAAGTCTAGCATCTTATAGAATATCATCTATTTCCTCTCTGTCTCTCCTCCCTCAGTGTTTCTTAATTTGACAGTTTTTCCTAGTATTGATCATCTCACCATCTTGAGAGTTCACTTCGACAACTATATTTTTCCCGATTTATTCGTTCGCGACAAAACACGATCTTGCAATCTGCTACTTGGCGACTTTCGCCGTGTTAGGAACTCGATTGATTTTAACTCCTGCTACTCTTTTATCTGCAGTCTATTGTTTTCTAAGATCAAATTTTGCTTCAATATTTTTGCATGTCCGCTAAATCTTCTCTTCTTCCTCCAGTGGCTTGTGAATTCCGAGGGCATATCATTTTTCGCCCTCGCCGTTTTGATCACATTTATCTAGTCTCTACAAATTCAACTGGCTAAATATGGAAAACCTCATTCTATTCCGTATTATTTGTATCATTTTCGTTTCCTTTCCTCAATTTCGCCTTCATATCCGTATCTTCCTACACTTACAAAATCCCGTCACCTCTATAAATTTTCGTTCACATTAATAACTTCTACATGTTTCGTCATTTTTCACAAACTGCGGTGCCGTTCCTTTTTTATCATCGCTCCTCTCTGAAATAAATGGTCTTCCACCATCCGCTCAACCGTCTCCTTTCATTCTTCAAACACAGTTTTTGTTCTTTTTGTCCATTAATAATTTATTCAACTCACACTATTTTAAACTCTCACACATCAACATCAACTATTGACATTGACTATACTTTCGATCTTTGTTTGTTTTATTCTTTGTTGTAAAACTATAAATTTGTAATTTAGTGAAATTGTAAGTGAATGCATATCCACAATAGCTACTTTAAAAAATCCGCACTTTTGTGCAATCATTATTAAAATTGAAATTTTTGATTACAATTTTCTTCAATTTTAAGCCAAATTTTCTTCAATTTTATAAGCCAACAGCAGTACGTTTCAGTATTGTTGGACTGAACGATGGGAATACAGCGATTGAGAGGTGGGACGAGTGCCGCCTAATAAAGGGAGGTTGATGAACGATGGGGAACCGACAGCGATGAGACGAAAAGTGACGAGAAAAAGACGGCATTGTATGCGGATGTGGATTGTGGGCTAGGCGAGTTGGCCAAGATATGTGGATGTGTGGTCGAAGCGACGGGGACGAAAAAGTACTCGAACGGCGGAATTGATAATGCGTTGTAGGGGTAGGATGATGGAGTTGGAGAATTGGCAAAAAGGCTGAGGCAGTAATCGATATTTAGGGAAAAGAAACGATGAAAGAGACATACAGGAACGGAAGTCGATAAGGGGGCGGATACGGCGGATGTCACGGAGAATTAAGTTAGACGAGCGGACCTTGATGCGGACGAAGGGTTTAAGAGAAATGTGATCATCGAAGTGGAAGCCTAAGAAAGTGAGATTGTGTACTGTGGGGATGATCGATACGGCAAAAGATACAGTGGAAGGAGATATGTTTGGTTTACGGTAAGGAATCCACATTATTTTGGACATGTCGGGATTTAGAACGAGATGGAGATTGTAGAGACGTTTGTAGATAGAAGAAATACAGTTGTAGGCAGAAATGCCGATATCGTGTATGCGAGGTGCGGGTGCATGATCATAGATGAGGATGTCATCGGCGTATTGCATGACGTTAAAGGAGTAAGGTTTGATAAACGGAGAGAGATCGCCAAGCAGAAGAGAGAAAAGCAGAGGGCCTAGGAGTGAACCTTGTGGGACCCCGCAAAAAATAGGGATGGGAGGGGAGGATGATTAATTGGAACATACGCGAAAGGAACGATCGGATAAATATGATGCAAACCATGCTACGGTGGAGGAAGAAAAGCCGAAATCATAACGAAGGCGAGGAAGGATGATGGAGTGGTCGACGATGTCGAACGTGGATGAGAGGTCGAGGGAAATGAGAACACTATATTGTGCCTTGTCACGAGAAATGAGTAGGTCGTTGTAACTTTTCATGTATGCAATTTCTGTGGAGTGATTATAGCGGAAAGCGGATCGTAAAGTAGGGTACAGATTATATGAAGATAGGTAAACGTTGATCTGTATTAAGATAAGGCGCTCTAAGAGCTTGGAAAGAGTAGGGAGGAGTGAAATGGGGCGATAGCTAGAAGGAAGTGAGGGGTCGAGCAATTGTTTCTTAAGGAGAGGGCGAACGATGGCAGATTTCTAGTGTGAATGGAAGATACGACTTCGGATGGACGAGTTAAACAAGGTGGTGAGGAAAGGGAATATCGATGAGCATATATATTTAAGAATAGGGTAGGTAGGGAATCAGCAGGTGAGGTTTTGTTGGGTAAGGACATGACGATAGATGAGACTTCGGCAGGTGAGACAGAGAGAATATGAAAGAGTTCTGGGAGGATGATGCGAGGGGAGTAGCAGTGAGATGGAATGTAGACGGGGTTTTGAGAGAGCAACGTAGATACTTTGGTCTGAAGAAATGACGAATAATCATGGGGATTGATGTTGCAAGACGAAGATGATCGATAAAGGATAGAGTTAAAAGTATGCCAGAGGGAGTTGAATGATGTGTTGATTTTATGCTGTCAGAAGGAGTTGCATTTGGTACGTAATAGGTATAGATGAGAGCGGCGAAGAGCAAGATAGGAATCACGGAGAGACGGATTGAGCGAGCGGATATCACGTCTGAGAGAGCGGTGATAGATTCTCAAAGCATGACGGAGTCGACGCTTTGTGAGTAGGCATTGGATGTCAAACCATCGGGCACGGTGCAAGCGACGGTGTGTGAGGCTTGAAGGGCAAGAGAAGATCAAGAGTGGATTTGAATTCCGAGTCGAAAAGAAAGGCGAGATAGTGAGGATAGGAATATGTTATTGTGGAATAGGATATAGACGATTTGAGTAAGGCTGAGCGGAGACGGGAGATGTCAAGATTTCTCCATGGACGACATAGGATTGTAGGTGTGTGAGGAGGGGGTGTGGTTGTGAATGAGACCAAGAGTGACGAGAAAGTGATCGGATAGACCAGGATTGAAGATGGACAGTGAGGTGTATTGGTATTTCGTGGAATACCAATGTATCAACCTCTTAGAAAATATCTGCTGTCAATTCTTTGTTTTTACGAATTAAAATAATTGTTTCTGATTTAAATGAGTTTTAAACAAATAATAAGATAATTAGAAGTTTATTAGATAAAAAAGCTTTCTACAAAAGTACAAATAATGATAAAGAGGTAATTTGTCCAGAAAGAGATAAGAAATGCATTTAGGATTGCCATTTATAAATAATTTTTGGAATATTAATTTCAAAAGATTTATTTCGAACAATAAAACATTAAATACTTCAAACATTGTTTTGTATAATAGTAAAATACCGAAACTACATAACATTTTGACAAAGAAAACCAAACATAATAATGGAGTTGTTTATAAAAATTTTTGTTTTATAATTCGATAAAATATATGTGGGTTAAACATGCCAACCACCATTAGGAACTAGATTGAAACAACACAAATACACACTAAAAGGCCTATGTAGCGCTATTGTAGGCTATAGTTAAATTTAGATCACAATATTGACTATAATACTGTTGTTTTAGCAAGAAACCAATTGTTTGAATATAAAAATTCTTGAGGCTTATTACATTTATAAAAACTTTAATATTATTATGACGAATAATAAATCTGACGTAACGTTAAATATTTTGTAAAGATTAGTAAACGATTCTTTTGTTTAAATAATCTTTTATCTTTTTATTTTTATACTTTATTTTATTTTAATTATTTTTTTTAATTTTTTATTTTATTAATTTTTCAAATTATTTATTTTGAATTGAAATAAAAAATTTAAAAATTGAATGCTTCTTAGAAGATGCAGTAATAAATAAGTATAGTTTATTAGAAATATAGTGATGGTTCTCCTACCCATTCCGCAAAACAAGCCGCGTTTCCTCGTTGCACCGCTGCGCTAATTCGCTGCATGAGGATACTCATTGCCCGTTTATCTTCGGTCGACCGAACTAATTTTTGTCTCAGGAGCTGCAAAAAAGCCGCTGCACTGGTGCCAACGGACCACGGGTTTCGATTTTCAGCATGATCAGCAACGGAAACTTGTTGAATGTACTTCGCGCGCTATGTGACTGGCTGCGAGTGTTTAAGCATGTGAAGTCCCAAACAATCACTTGCCCCGTCTCTCACGGCAGTAACAAAGCCCCGTCGGGCCGTTTGCCGTCGTCTCTAGTCAAATCGACGTATTCCAGTCGGGATGAAATTCCTGCTGAGGCGAAGATCAATATCACAATTTCATTGACTGCGGAATGGTATACATTTCTGCCTTTTGTTTTGTTGCATTCTAGCGCATGGGCGCTGTTTTCCGACCGCTTCTCTTCATATACATCGATGTGGTTGAGCACATTGAACGCCAAGTATGAGTGCAACTACGGTGGGCAATGATTGATCATCAAGCCGGATGCCATCGGAAGCTATCGGTAATGCTTCGAGGAAAGCCCCAGACCATTTTGAAACCGTAGCAATAAGGCGAGCACGAGATTCGGGACTAGTTACTTTGTCAACAAGCTTTTGGTGATACGCATCATAATAGTCCTCCATCTATCGTTATTGAAGGGTTAGCTCAGATGGGATCCTTAATATTTTTCAAAGGCGGAGTCTGGTAAGAGCGGGTGGAATTACGGGCAGTTTCCTAGCAGTCTCTTGGTTAGCTCTACTGTTAAGTATACAGTAGAGCCGAACGCAGGTATTGCGACTTCCAGCCCTTGTCGGACACTAAGACCTCTGAGTCTAATCGATAAGGTAGTTTGCCGCCAAGCATAATCGGGAAGCGGCACATTCAGCACCATGCTCAATAGACGGCGGACATCTGCGTTGAATGAGTGTAGTTCCTTGCTCTCAAAGCAGGGGGAAATTGAAGGAGGAAAGCTATTTTTGGAAGCCAAAGCGAGCTTCGCAGAAGTAGGAAAGCGTCATGGGCACTTTAATCGATAAGCCTTTTTCCTGCGTTATGAAGCTCGTTTACGACTTTACCCAGAGCTCCATCAATATTAGCTTGACCTCCTAGTAGAGCTCCCAATAGCGTAGCGTCTTAAGGTAAAGCTGTCTGGCACCATGTTTGTTGGCATATGATGTCTCGGCTAAGATCTGGGTTGTTTGTGATTACCTCACGCTTTTCGGAATTTAGCTCCAATCCGATTACCGACCCCGCTGCCTGAATTTTACGGATGTCTGAGAAGCTGGGGGCTGTAGTACCTCACAGAACGCATTCATCCAAGTACCGAATATTGATAGAAGACTCCAGACTGTGTGATAGAGTGTTAACTGCCAGGAAGAAAAGAACGGGCCAAATGGATCACCCTGTGGATGCCTTCGCAGGATATAATGTGCTCACTACCAAATATACGAATACTCGAGCAGGCGTATCATAGGTTAATGAATGGTAGGATTCGAGGAACATGGCCGCGACGTTTAGCAAGACTGTCTTTGCTTACGCAATTGAAGGCGTTATAAAAATCCAGTTTAACCATTGCTTGGTTCCGGGTTGCGATTCCGCGCAGAAACGTACGAGAGGCAAGTACTGCTACCTCGGCACCGCATCGTACGCCGACGCCTAACTGAACCGAAAGAAGTTGATCGGCAAGCAAATCGGTATCGAGATGGCTCTATGCAACGAATGGTAAATCCCACTGCAATCAGTCGAATGTCACCCCCTTTTATTAAGAAGGCGAGGAGTCTGGCTTCACGAAAACTTTTGGCAACATTTTCCGGCACCATCCCGATCAGGATAATCGAAATTAGATTTGCTAATGCCTTGGCAAGATGAATCGCTGGCGCGTCCGCAGAATGACCTAGAATATCTCGTTGGTGCATAAGACTAAGGTCATCCGGACATGCTGCTGAAGATGGCGGGAAGGACTGTAGTGTTAATGCTAGGGATGCGGCAGTAACAACCATTCCGCATTCGGGTTCCAGATTAGAAGACCGCCTATATGTTGTAAGACGTCGAGGAGGATGCTTCGAACTCAATGCAGATGTAGTGATTTCCGAGCGTCACTACATACTATTCAAACTAATCCGCAAATGTCACCGTCTTCAAATTTATCCGGTATATGTCGACGTAGCTGATCTCCTGAAGTTTTATCAGAATAACCACGGCTTTGTTGTTGATTATTCTCCTGGTCTTCAATTGGGAGATGATATCTGGCACAAGCTTTGCGAATCTGCCCTGCAATATATTCAATTAAAGGGGAGTTCGGAATCTTCTTTGGCATACGGAGCGCGGTTTTTGGGAAACATAGCAGTGTTCACCACGCCGACTGATTCGTCGGCAGCGCTACAACTGCACTCATTAACTCAGAGAGCTTCGCGGATATATCTGCCCTCTCTTGGAATACGTCTTACTACACGCACACGGTCCGTCAGAAACTTCGTGCACATTGATTGCTTAGATCTATATATGGTGCTGCCTGTAACCATATCGGAATGATCACTAGCAATTTCTTGGTCGGAATCAAATTAGGGAGGTAGTCCTGAGCCTGAGCAACCGGGAATATGGCCATGTTTGCGGATCAGTTCTGTTATCAACTATTTACAAACAGAAAACATCATTTATTAGAACGCCATAAGATGTATCTTAAATAAATTCAGCTACCCATTGAATTAATATAAAATCTATACTCATGCCAAACATGTCAAAAGCTTTTGAGAAATCGGTAAATATGACATTGCTTTTACTTATTGCTCAAATCCAACTGTCATGTGAATCGAATGTTCCAGCTATCCAAAAAGCATCGATAATAATGCTACCACCCAATAACCGTGATTACATTAATTGTCGGTATGGAATTCTTGAGATTAGCATCTCTGAATAAAGCATAAAAATTAAGTCTTTATTGACGTGATTATCTTTATTAGCTGTCTTGACGTTTGCCTTATAAAAAGTTCTAAATGTTCGAAAAACTATTTCACGATTTCTTCGACTATAATGGCCGTTTTTAAATACATTATGCTCACAGTCAAGCCATTATGCGAAATTAATAATTGTGGGTCGATGTTGTTAAGGGCGTAAAACGATAAAAGAAATTTAGCAATAAAAATTCAAATTGTCTCACTCACTATGAAAGGATTTAGTCAATACGCTGTAGAAAGTGCAAGACGAACCTAGTAAGTCTGTTTTAGAAAAATTTAATACGTTCGATGAATAATTAAGTGTTTTTGTAGAATAAAATAAATAAGAATAAATGCTTAACACGCAATGATCAGAATTTACAATGGTTTCTGAATGAACAAGACAATTAATAGTAAGTGGGTTAGATATCAAGTAAGGATCAAAGAGAAAAACAAAAAACAAGTAAAATTAAGTAGACGTTGGATTAGATTAATAGAGTCTAGAAACTTTCAAGAAAGAGTACACGTTGGATTAGATTAATAGAGTTACAAAGTGAAGCGATGCTTTCCAAATCCATGCTCTTTATTTGATAATATATTGAATTTGTTCAAATGAGAAGTTAGGTGCTTCATTATCAGTTTTTCATTCACTTTGAAAGCAATACATGTCAAACTTATTGGCTGATAATTTGAAGCATTTACCCTATCATTCTTTTTGAAGACTGGAATGGCTAATTCTCTCTTCTATGTATCTGGAATAATTCCAGTTCTCAAGGACCAGTAGTAAATATCAGAAAGCGGACAGTATATGTGACGCAAACTTACGTAATATACTAAGAATGTCATCAAGTCCTGAACTATTTTTAACCTGCAGACTAAACAATATATTAAGAACATCAAGTGGATTAAGAAGTATGCTAGTTTCCTGATACTGGAAGACGAATTACCTCTCGTAATATGATAATCACACAGAAAATATTGTTAGTGCGTTAGCCAAAGTTCTTGGTAAAGATATTAGAGTTGGAAAGCGGGAAGCAGATTTTTGTTCACCACAGACTTGATCGGCATAAGACGATGAACATATGTCAGTGATGAATTGATGCTTCTGACTTTTAAGAGACGATACCCTATTGCGAATACAACATAAGTTTTGTAGGAGCTAAAACAACTCTTAAATAACAGGAAAACACCATATCATTCTCTGATGACACTCTTTAACTCGTTATCGAACCATTTGTTTTGGAAGAATGTGGACTACGTGTTACACAAGGGGAATTGCGTAAAACAGATTAGTCGATGTTGTTTAAAAAATGACCAAGCCACGTGAACACCAACTGTTCCAGCACAAGGCCACTTTAAATATTTAAGATTTGATTATTTTTTAACTAAAATATTTAAAAGTTTTCGTGACAAATATCAGTCGAGATGAAATGAAAAACATATTGTGTCACTTATTATAAATTATGCTGCAATATCTTTAAGCATATAGCCTCTAGCTGCTAAATTTGATTTTTTTACTCAAAAATAATTTTTATATAATTTTTGTAAATTTTGAATAACTTGTACATAAGCGTCTTAGGTAAAAAACGCCTTAACAAATTTTTCCAGTAACAAAAAGGCCTTTACAATTTTTTATATAAAACTTTTATCTTATGGATCCTAATATCTGGGACAATTCTAAAGTTCAGCCAATTTTTTTGTATCGTAGAACAATTGCTCATGAAGCACTCAATAAACTTAGTAGTTCATAAAGCACACGAAAAAAACGTCATGAAGACTAAAATAATTTAAAAACGATTTTATAAATAGAATGTGATTGGGTAATATAGTTGTATAATATGTATAATATTATACATATATACATATACATAATATATAATATTATAGTTGTATAAATATTGTATAATATTACAAGTAAATAATATGACAAGTAAAATGATGAGACGATATTAGAAAATATGAGATAAGCACAAGATATAATAATGATAAAAATATGAAACAAATTATTTATTTTTCAAAAATAAATAAAAGTTTATAAAAGTTTACACTGGTTTAAAAGCTACATCAAATTGCATTTATAAATGTGATTGGAAATGTGATGATTTATTAGGAGCTAATAAATATCAAAAATATACATGATGCATTTGCAATGATTATATATTATAAAAATTGAACACGGAATAAACAATTAATTATATTTTTACATTAAAGCGTCTGTTTATTGAAAACTGTTGCTTTCATGTAGCCGAATTTAAATTATTATAAAATCAAGCTTTATCGATTCAATAGCTATCCCAATTATAAAATAATTAATTTAACAAGATATGTATTATTTTTAGAGGCT
Source organism: Pomphorhynchus laevis (assembly GCA_012934845.2). Taxonomy (NCBI): domain Eukaryota; kingdom Metazoa; phylum Acanthocephala; class Palaeacanthocephala; order Echinorhynchida; family Pomphorhynchidae; genus Pomphorhynchus; species Pomphorhynchus laevis. Next base: position 107,899 of record WNNJ02003827.1, read on the forward strand.
GCTTGCCTCTTATTTTATACATTGTAATTTATTAATTAGCCCTTACAGAGTCCTTGAGAGAACTTCTGAGTGTCGTACGTTTCTTATTATCGTACGGCATCAGCTTTAAGCAATTTTGATTAATTTTCAGTATGGAAACTACAAACCACAACAACCTAAATATTATTTTATATTTTTTAATATTACTTATATTATTTTGTCGATACAAAATTTGTTAATGAATTAAATTAATAAACTGAAAAAATTGCAATTTGGTTTTCATTTAATGATTTTATAACTAATAAAAATTAACAAAAGTCAAATAAAAAATTAACTTTTATGTTTTGAAATTGGCGTCAATTGTTGAAAACTGTTAAATAAATTTTATATTAATATATAATAATTAATATGATAATTAATATTTAATAATTTTATAATATTATATATTAATTATATTAATATATAATAAATTTTAACCAATTTTATTTACAAAATTTGTTAATGAATTAAATTAATAAACTGAAAAAATTGCAATTTGGTTTTCATTTAATGATTCTAGTAAAAATTAACAAAACAAGTCAAATAAAAAATTAGCTTTTATGTTTTGTAATTAGCGTCAATTGTAAATTGACGCCAATTAAATAATTTTTTTATTTAAATAAAAAACAATTTTATTCTATTTCGTGTTACTTTTAATTTTACAGAGTCAATGACAAACGAATGGAAAACTGAACAGGACGTAAAGGAATATTTTGAAAGGATTCTCCTTGAATACAAATATCGCTGCTATGAAAAGAAAGAAGGCGAAGGTTGATATTCAATTTCAAAAAATAAAAAAATTAAATTGTATTCATATTTAAAGGATGCTTTAATCTTGCTAATTACTATGAAAATATTAATCAAAATTTCAAACAAGCACAAAAGTTATACATGCATGCCTGTAACGAATTAAATCAAAATCGTTCATGCTTTAGAGCCGGCATAAATTCAATAATCGGCAAGGGTGAGTACCTATTTCACAATATCCATAATAAAATGAACGCTCCTTTTACGAGAAAATTATTTTAAATAATTTCTTTCAAAATTATTATTCTTTAATTTACAAAATATTAATTTTAAAAATAAAAATTACTTAAATTTATTAAATATTTATTTAATAATATCAAGTTTTATCGTTAATATTATTTACTGAAAAATGAAATGATTTTATATTCAAAAATTATTTTATATCTAAATTTATTGTTTCAATTAAAATAATTTAAAAGTTTCAAAACGTGTATCACTATTCTCGATGTAATTCACTGTATTCAATCTTCCTATCAGATGTTATTCTAGTCGACCTCGTAGATCATGACTCGAATCTCAGCTTCTGTCGGGTTCTGTAACAGAAACCGAATCGTGCTGTCAGTCTGTTCAGTCGACATTGTGCATTCGTCATCCCTCTCGAAAAGCAGAAAAGCCTCCTCGAGTTCATTAAACTGCTTTTCAGAAAATTGATCAATTGATCTACCATTTCACAATCCACATGCCCCTCTGAATTAATTGAACCGCCGTTGAAGCTACTGTACAGATCAGTTTGATCACTGGCGGTATCATATTCGATCGAGAATTAATCGAATTCGTATGTACCTAAATTGCGTATATCAGGATCGTCCATGTAATCCCGCAAGCAGGCAGCGTTGCCCTGCTTGACTTCGGCGCTGATCCTCTGCATTAGAAAGGAAAAGGAGTGTGCATCCTCAGTTCGTCTTACCAAACGCCGACTGAGTTTCTGTAGAAAGTCAAGATAATCAAGACTCACGCTCCTAGTGTCTCGAGAACTATCGGGTACACATTTGTTGGTGAGACTCCAAATCCACCTATTTTCGGTATTTTTGGGTTTCTGCCTCATTGGTGACAATTCCAGAGCCATGAACAACCAAGTATTGGCTACTGTGTGCAAAGGTGTAGGGCACAATCAGTCTTTCCAAGCGACGAGGGTATCGCCGTCTGGTCGCTTGCCGTTGGTCATCGATATACCATTGGGTTCAAGACGGATGGTATATCCGCAGCCATTAAAGTTCTCCAAATGATACCGTTGACCACCGCGTGACGGGCGTGTCGGATTGGGGAACACCAGCCATCTAGACTGTGAGTAGCTGCGCTATCGCAAACGACACCTCACCTACACTTGAATGGTCTAGACAGAAGTTGACACTGAGTCTCAGAGCGACCGCTGCGGCAATAGAGAAGTCGTCTAACCTCGTTCACACTGTGGATTTGGGCAATGCTCGAAGAAAATCTCCAGAGTGATATGTGGCAACGGCCAAAAAATGAGCTTTCGACTTCGCGGTTGTTACCAATCCAACAACGACCGGAAACATGCTGTATGTGCTAACCAAATATATGCCAATATGCCCTATCAATTCTCTTATTTCTTAAATAAATCAGATCAGATAACTGAGTCTTCGTATTTTATACTATATATAAAAAAGATAAATAATAAATAATTATTTAATATTTTATATTATTTGTATTTATATATCATATTTATATTAATTTTTATATCAAGTTAAAATTTAAAATTGAAATTTAAATTAAAAGTCAATTTTTATGAATTGATTAATAAAAAACAGATGATGTATAAGAATAAGGATTAGATGTCATCAGGAGGAATATATAAATCCTAATTAATACATTAATTATTAATACATTTACGACCATATTTTAATGAACAAAACGAGTTTAAATTTTTTGATGCTCAATGGCAACATAATGCACATGATGGTAACATTATTTGGGTTGTAATACTCGATAAATGTTGCTTTCTTCACTATCTTTATATGTCAGATGGATAAAATTGTAAACGGAGCAACATCTGACAAGTCATTACAGCCCGATAAACGAAATAAATTTGAGTTTTTTACTGCTTATTTTTTGTTTCAAATTTTTGAAAATGTTACTAATCATTTTCAAAATATTGAAACTAATTTTAAACTTTATTTGCTGGGAATGTCCTTAAATCCTAATATTATCTCCAAACCCCTGCTGGTTAATTTCGTTTTATGAAATTTGAAGATTTTAAGATAATGTTAAAATATGTGAAAATATTAAGATATTTTTGGAAATATGTTAAGATAATCAAATATTGCGCTGGATTTTAAATATGAAAATTTTGATAAATCCTAGAATACAACTCCACTAAGCCTCTTATTAATTTAGAATTAACGGTTTGCGGTATTTGAAATTTACTCTTCTATACACAGTTTTTATTCACGTCGCTAAAGGCAGCAAATTTTAAATTCTAATTTGCATCTAAAATAAATTTCATTTATTTTATAAATAAAATTTATCAAATCTTATAAATCTTATCAAATCTTAATAGACATATGACAGGCTTGCTTTATATTTTGTAACGATGAATACATTCGTAGTCGTGTGTAATAACGATTGTGGGTTAAAATCGACTTTTTACGAAATTTTAAAATGCAGTTAAACTTAAAATAATTTTTTTTATAAATGTTGAACAGAAAATAAGTATTTTGTTCAGATCTGATAAAAGATTAAATTAGAAAAAGTTAAACTGTTTAAGCTAAGTTTAGATAACTCATTATAAATTGAAGAAATAAAGTTTAATTTTATAGAGAAACTAAATCGTACAAAGATTAATAAAGAATTTATTGTTAGCTATTTAGTTAAAAATTAATTAACTAATTAATGATTAATTAAATAATTAATAATTAGTCAAGGCATTAAACACAGTTGCTGAATAAATGAAACCTCAATAATTTACGTTAATCGTTCATTTGCAGTAACTATTCTTCTAGTTTCGCAGAGTCGACGAGGCATAATGGGAACTAGAATGATTTTAAATTACTACATGTACAGCTCAGTATAAAATAATCTACAGTGTTTGTATGATGTGGCAGCCATGAAAGAATCGACAAAACGATACCAGGTACCGTTTCGTCAATATTTTGACTCATCAGTGCCAGGTCGCCCTTAAGGACGACCTCATCATTGCCAGATCGACCTCCAAGGTCGTCCTTACTGGACGACCTTAGAGGTCGTCCAGTAAAACTGCGATGTTATTAGGTTTCGGTCTCTATTTCTCGATTCAACATATCATCGAGGCCAAAACATGCCAATGATGATTTTTTCTTATAACAATCGATTAATAGAAAATATAATATACTATCCATCCATTTTCCGGTTACGAGTTTAAATTTATTTTTTTAATAATATTTTGTTGATTTTTATATTTATCTATTTTTTGTTTGGCTTTATTTTTATTCTAAATTAGAATAAAAATCAAAATGTGATAGAACACATTCTATTTGTATAGAATTAATACTGAAATTGTGATAATAGCACTAATTTCGATTATTTACAATAGGGATGGACAAGCTTGGACATCCCGAGGGCCATATTTCTATCATCGAGGTACTTGAGGGGTCGGATCAATTTATAAATTTACGGATTGTACCGAAACACAGTACCATCTTCTTATGACTACAAATTTTAATTAAAAATAAATTCCAATATTCTTAAGCACAGCATAAATTTTAAAGTATATTTATCAAAAAAAGAATTAATACGAATATTTATTTTGTACTTGAGCCACGAGGTCATCAATTTTAATATCTAGATTGCTGAATCACAACCTCAAGATGTTTTCTAGGTGCTCGTCAGTTATTCTTGTACGATTTTTTGATTTATTAAATTTCATCCTCGAAAAAAATTGTTCACATATATATGTACTACCAAAAAGAGAAATCATTTTTTGCTAAGGCTCGCAAGTTTTGATATTTCTCTTCTTTTATATATAAATTGTAGACATCTATTAAAGAGCTCTTATAAAAATGGGATTTTAGAGTAAAATCCGCGTGGAGATCGAGAATCTCCATCTAAAGGTTTTTTGGAACATTATATACATCTGCATCTGTTGGACATGCAAATATAAAAAAGATAAGGCCCTTGTTTTTAAAGTCTGCAAAACCTATAATAAATTGCTCTGTTAATGAGTGAATCTCACTAGCGTAGTAATTATAGGGAATGTTTTTATGTTTTGAAAGAGTTGGGAAATGAAAATAATTTTGATTTTCCATGTCTTTCTATCAATGTTAATTTATTGCAAAAGGCTTCAATATGACCATGGAGTTCATGGATCAATTGTCTTTGTTTTTGCAATTTTTGATTTAGCTTATTAAGGTATCCAGTAACATCTACCAAAAACGCCAAATTATAAATCCAATAATCATCTTCTAATTGTTCAACCACTCTTCCCTTTTTCTTCATAAAAGTGTAGATTTCATGTTTCAATTCATAAAATCGTTTAAATATCCTTTACTTAGCCATCTTACTTCACTGTAGTAACATACATCTTCACACCCAGAAACTATATCTGCCAAGTATTCTTTAAATTGGCGATGGTTTAGTGCCCGGGATTTAATAAAATTGATACTTGACACAACAACCTCCATAACATCTGCACATTTTATTGATTTTGCACAAAGATTTTGTTGGTGAATGACACAGTGAAAAATCGTTAAGTCGTCTGTGTTTATTTGTAGCTCTTTTGCCCTTTTAAGAATTATTCCCACAAATCCTTTTTGTGCACCTATCATTGCAGGAGCTACATCGGTGCATATACCAGTAAGTAAACTCCACCTGACCCTATATTTATTAAAAATCATATCCACTGTTTTAAATATATCTTCGCCGGTAGTAGTTCCCTTTAAAGGTGCAAGTGCTAATAACTTATCTATTATATTAAGCTCGGAATTCACACCTCGAATAAATATAGGCAACTGTGCGGTATCAGATGCATCAGTCCTATCATCCAATGCTATTGAAAATCATGCTATTGTTTCTTTCTTTTAAACTTTTTCTGTCCTCTGCCATCATTTATATCCTTCTAGAAACTGTGCGCCTCGACAGACTAATAAATTCAAAGTATTTTTTGTTTCGTGGACACACCAACTCTGCAACATCTAGTAAGCACTCCTTGATAAATTCACCATCGGAAAAAGACTTTGAATGTTTAGCAATTTTTTTACTAATAAAAAAACTGGCTTTTACATTCCTAAAACATTGTGCATTTATATTGCTAAACATTTGTTGCTGAGAGTACAAATTTTGTTTATATTTTTCCACATCCTCTTTTTGCTGCTGCCCTTTAATATTTCGCTTTACTCGATGCATAGAATTAAAATGTCTTTTTAAATTGTATTCCTTGACAACCGACATGGACATATTGCATATCAAACATATTGGAACCTCATTATGAAGAATAAAATAAGATTCTTCAGTCCAAAAATCTTGAAAATGTTGATTTTCTTCATCAACTTTTCTTATTTTATCCATACCCATTTAGGGGTAAATGGATATGGCCCGCGAGCCGGCGTTTGCCCATATGTGATTTACAATATTTTTAAAGTGTGCTTTAATTGCTTTAAGTATTTTATTCATATAAGAAGAAAGGAGTTTTAGTGTACATTTAAAAGCACCACATATGAACCTAGTCTTATTGGATTTTTATGTAATTTTGGATTTCAATGTAATATATAATAAAACTATACATATGTAATATATGTATAGTTTTATTTACGAACTCCGTCGTTGACGTTTTAAGGAATGTGCTGAGAAAGGAATTGGTTAACGATAGACTTCGTGAAAAGCCAGCCGTAAAAAACCGTCGAATCAACATTACGAAATGCTGCCTCAATGAACTTCGCGAAAGGCGACTACAGTGGTACCGCCCATGTTATACGCGCAAGCGAACACCAACCATTAATTAAGCCTATCGCCGTGACAGTGAAAGAAACATCGCCGTAACAGATAGACAGTGCTATATTAAAGAAGCGTTAGAAAAATTAATTAACCTAAAATAAATATATAGTTTTTACTAATAAGTAAACGGGGAAACAAACATAATTGGGCATTGGAAACCATAACAGTCCATCATCAATCAAATCCGTAGATCGGTTTCTGCTTATTGAGTTTAATCAGTACGGTCACAATTTTAAGAGTGTTGAGAGATCCTCCGCTACATTTTAGAAAGGTTCATCACAAGGATGATTATTTCAAGACAACCTTCAAGTTCACAGGCGATCACAAAGGTGATTCGGCAATATAATATATGAATATTATTGCAGCCTGCCCCAGGATCGCAGAGCGATACAGCATTATAGTTGTTACTAATATATACGGGGGAAAACGGACATAACTGGGTATTGGAAACCATCACAGTCTATCAGCAATCAAATCCCTGGCCGATTTCGCTTATTGAGCTTCATCAGTAGGGTCGAGATTTTAAGAGTGTTAAGGGATCCTTACCACACTTTAGAAGGGTTCATCACAAGGATGATTATTTCAAAACAATCTTCAAGTTCACAGGCGATCACAAAAGTGATTCGGCAATATAATATATGAATATTATTGCAGCCTGCTCCAGGATCGCAGAGCGATACAGCATTGTAGTTGTTACTAATATATACGGGGAAAACGGACATAACTGGGTATTGGAAACCATCACAGTCTGTCAGCAATCAAATCCCTGGCCGATTTCGCTTATTGAGCTTTACCAGTAGGGTCGAGATTTTAAGAGTGTTAAGGGATCCTTACCACAATTTAGAAGGGTTTATCACAAGGATGATTATTTCAAGACAACCTTCAAGTTCACAGGCGATCACAAAAGTGATTCGGCAATATAATATATGAATATTATTGCAGCCTGCCCCGGGATCGCAGAGCTATACAGCATTATAGTTGTTACTAATATATTCGGGGGAAAACGGACATAACTGGGTATTGGAAACCATCACAGTCTATCAGCAATCAAATCCCTGGCCGATTTCGCTTATTGAGCTTCATCAGTAGGGTCGAGATTTTAAGAGTGTTAAGGGATCCTTACCACACTTTAGAAGGGTTCATCACAAGGATGATTATTTCAAGACAACCTTCAAGTTCACAGACGATCACAAAAGTGATTCGGCAATATAATATATGAATATTATTGCAGCCTGCTCCAGGATCGCAGAGCGATACAGCATTATAGTTGTTACTAATATATACGGGGGAAAACGGACATAACTGGGTATTGGAAACCATCACAGTCTATCAGCAATCAAATCCCTGGCCGATTTCGCTTATTGAGCTTCATCAGTAGGGTCGAGATTTTAAGAGTGTTAAGGGATCCTTACCACACTTTAGAAGGGTTCATCACAAGGATGATTATTTCAAAACAATCTTCAAGTTCACAGGCGATCACAAAAGTGATTCGGCAATATAATATATGAATATTATTGCAGCCTGCTCCAGGATCGCAGAGCGATACAGCATTGTAGTTGTTACTAATATATACGGGGAAAACGGACATAACTGGGTATTGGAAACCATCACAGTCTGTCAGCAATCAAATCCCTGGCCGATTTCGCTTATTGAGCTTTACCAGTAGGGTCGAGATTTTAAGAGTGTTAAGGGATCCTTACCACAATTTAGAAGGGTTTATCACAAGGATGATTATTTCAAGACAACCTTCAAGTTCACAGGCGATCACAAAAGTGATTCGGCAATATAATATATGAATATTATTGCAGCCTGCCCCGGGATCGCAGAGCTATACAGCATTATAGTTGTTACTAATATATTCGGGGGAAAACGGACATAACTGGGTATTGGAAACCATCACAGTCTATCAGCAATCAAATCCCTAGCCGATTTCGCTTATTAAGCTTCATCAGTAGGGTCGAGATTTTATGAGTGTTAAGGGATCCTTACCACACTTTAGAAGGGTTCATCACAAGGATGATTATTACAAGACAACCTTCAAGGTTGTCTTCATTCTACCAATGAGTGTTCCCGAGTTCTCCATTATTTCGGTGCTAAAGTGGTTGTCTTGAAGTGGCATGGATCATTCAGTTCGTAGATCGAAACAAGTTCCAATCAACAAGTATATATAAACCGGCCAGGTGTAAATACTCGTCACTGCTGATCGTTTAGCACGATCGTTTTTATTTTGATAGCATATTAATAAACATAAAAGAACACATGAAACTTATATGTTTAACGTTTCGGCTTTTCGTCTTGTTCGCGAACGCTACAAAATGTATCTTTCCTATGCATAAATTTTTAAATATAAGATTAATAAATGTTTCTAACGATTAATTTAAAATTTAATCAAAATTTGTATAAAGCGTACTAAAATATGAATTATTAATATTAAGTCATTTCATATTCTAAGAGATGATATGCACATATCTTTGAATCTTTCATCTTTAGATATCTAAGAATTCCAAATGATATTTAAATTTTGTTGTCAAAAAAAAACGTTTCGTCGTTATTGGAAATGATTGAAATTTCAATTTAATAAGTTAAAGACTGTTTTGTATCCTTTTAGACGGATGAACGGTTTTAATTTAAATCAGAATAAAAACAGAAACTAAGCAAAACCTAAAATATGTTATATTTCAATCTACAACAAAAAGGATGTAATTATTATGAATCAACTTTAATATTAGTTTCAATTCAATAAAAAATAAACTTACTAAAATGTATATTTATTATAGCGGATATGTTCAATAAATATGATCAGAAAATTGCGGAATTTAAAATCAAAATTGGAATCCCTTTTCGAATGCTACCGATTACACTTTATTGAATTCTACAACAATGCGGTTTCTATCATTGTCTTCATCTTCTGTTGTCATTGTATTGAATTTTTCTAACCTTTGTTTTTCACGACATCGTAGTTTATTAAGTGCTTCCACGTCGATTGGGATTTCAGCATATTTTACTAGCGTACATAGAATATTAAACGAAGTAAAAATATGAGTTAGCACGCTGGTAGCTAATGGTTTAAATTTCATCGTATCTCTCATCATTATTACTGCATCTTTTGTTTCCTTATCTAATGGTATGTTTAGAGTTCGTAACAGTTCAATTATCATATCGTATACTGCTTTTAGCGTTCTGATCAAATTGCCAACAATTATATTTTGATCTTCTTCAATAACTACATCAACTTTAATATCAGCTAAGCGGAATAGGAAAATTAGTTTACAACGGCATTGCTTTCTAAGTGTCCGATAATCCTTTCGCAGAACAATCGATTTGCCTGGATACCAGGCTCTTATTACCTGGACGAATTTGATGAACGATTGTGTTGCAATGCAAAGTTTTCTTTCAGCGTCGGCAACCCTTTTTAACTCATAGCCTAAATCAAATTTCATGTTACATGACGGTACACGAGCCGTATGCTTTTTAGCGATGTATCCAGCTGCAAATTTGTATTGCTCACAATTTTTTCTTGCTCTTATGGCATTGTTCAGTTTCACCGTTTCAACGGCTCTTCCACTAAATTCTATCAAGTCTAAGGCCACGGTAAACATGCTTTCTATAACCCCGGCAAATTCGCTTTGCAGTTTGTCCTCATCAAATAATTGATGACAGCTATTTGATTGGCTTTGCATCGCTACTGTAACTGACATGCCGACCGAATTTATACCAATCCTAATGCAAAAATAGTTTTTTATTTGAACCTTTTTGAACATTTTTACACGTAGATATTATGGCGCCAATTCTGAAAAAATGTGAAGCACGTGAATTCTTATTAATGTTAAACAGTTTGCTATATAGTTTTGATCACTTGTTTATTGACGAAGCCTTATTTTGTGCAATTTTGGAGCAGAATTAATCAAAGACCATCTTATTTTTATTTCGCTAGCTGCTGCTAGCTTTATCGGAAACAAATCAAATCAGCTAACTGAGTCTACGTATTTAATATAATTATAAAAAAATAAATAAATTATATTTTAATATAATATATTATTGAATATATCACATTCAAGAATGAGATTAGTGTTGTAATGCATCACTCAAGTTGTGTTAACTTATTATATTAACTATTAAGTAACTATATCCAGGCATACGATTAGTGTTGCAATTCATCACTCTTGCTTATAAAATGGGCATTTTTAGATAAAGAATAGTAGAAAGTAATTTGTAGTTCATCAAACGTTCTCCATATTCCAATTGTAAAAATGCATACTATCCGATATATTATATTTTAATACAACAATAGATCAAATCAGCTGACTGGGTCTACGTATTTAATATAATTATAAAATAAAAAACATAATTATAATGCTAAATCAAAATTTAATAATTAAATAATAAAATAAATAATTGTTTTTAGATTTTTTATTTTATAATGATATAATATTTGATTTTATCTTAAGAATATCTACTACAAAATGATTCTTATCTTATAATAGTTTAATATTATTAGATATCAATATTATCATAATTTTTATCTTAAGATCATTTATTACAGAATTATTCTTATCTTATAATAATCTAATATTATATAAGGTGAGTCAATGAATTAAGTCTTTTAAATTTGACTAATCAAATCAGCAAACTGAGTCTACGTATTTAATATAATTATAAAATAAACAAGACATAATAATGCTAAATCAAAATTTAATAATTAAATAATAAAATAAATAATTGTTTTTAGATTTTCTATAATTTAAATCAAGTTAAAAAAATTGAAATTTAAAATAAAAGTCAATTCTTATGAATTGACTAATAAATAACAGACGTTGTATCAGGATAAGGATTAAAGGTCATGAGGAGGAACTGCTAGGCTATCAGTTATAGCAGTTCTATAAAATCTATAAAATCTTAAATATCGATAAAATCTTAAATAATTATTTATTATTTATCTTTATTTTTATTTAGTACAAAATACGTAGACTCAGTCATTATTTTGGATGACATCATTATGGGGAACCAAATTTCATTTTGAAAGGGTGTGAGTCGAATGGAAGTCAGCCAATATTAAAAGGAATAATGATGGAGAGCAAAGTGGTTGTGAAAGGAGGAAATCAAATCAGCTAACTGAGTCTACGTATTTAATATAATTATAAAATAAACAAAACATAATAATGCTAAATCAAAATTTAATAATTAAATAATAAAATAAATAATTGTTATAAGATTTTTTATAATTTAAATCAAGTTAAAATAAAAAATTGAACATATTTGAAAATATTTATAGAAAAATTTATTTTTGATCACGACGTCCTCCGATAGTCGTGGATGCAATGCGATGCAGCTCTCACCCAGACAGAATGCCAACTGACTTGCTATTGTTCTGGTACAGTCCGCGTAAGATAGGTTTGACGATAATGCCATCCTTGCAGCTACTCTACGAATTAATTGATTTGCATCCGAACCTGCACCTCCAGTCGCCGAGAAGACAACGGGCTTAAAAACGCCACTTTCCACTGATTACGCGATCCTTATATTTGAATCTTTTACGGGACTCATGGAAAACGAAAGATGTCACAGCGCTGGATTGAGAATACGATTGAGCCAAATGATTGAAGACAACGACATCCAAGAATGTTCGCTCAAAACGATTCTCTGAGAGTCCGATACAGGCAATGTCGAGGCGTGCGTCCGGATCACTACATGTAGTGTTTCGCTCAAACTCAATATTATGCGCTTAACACAGGTTCAACTTCTACACTGTGACATACACCATCTAATTCCTTGGCAAGTAGATCGCGAAATGCCTTGTGTCGCACGATTGGCTGTCCTCCTCGGTTGCAAGATAAAATATGTGAGACTTGTATCGTGACACAGCATACACAAACTTGTCGTTAGCAGTCTTTAGGGTAACACCGTATCTCACAGCAAGACCGTCCTTGAATTATTAATACGGCAAACAATAATTCTCCGAGGATAGAGGACGTGCAGATAGCCAAGCCGATGCCCCTGGAATTTTTGCATGTATTATAATTAGTGGCCAGTAAGACATGGAAGGTAGGGAGATAAGAGCTCGATCCATTCTCGACTTAGAAGTATTTAGTCTCACATTCTTTATTGACGCCGTGACCTTTTGCTGAAGATTGCGAAGCTCCATTCCAGTAAGACCCGAATTATAGGTACTACACAACCTCAACGAATTCTCAAATTCCAAATCCCCTCTAAGAAATGAATCTAATAAGCCGATTCAATCTAGCTTCAAAGGATTTATAATAACATTTTTTATTGTATTAGAGACTTCACACCCTATCAAAGCATCCAAAAAAACCTTCATATATGAGCTCCCGCAATTGCATTAGTAACTCCGATTCCATTTCCGTGCATCGTAAGTATTGACTTTATTTCCATTGACTTGAATGTTGTAAATCTGCATGAGCCCGCATGTATACAAAGTTTAGGCAACTATTTTCCACGTAATCATGCATAAGCAAGTGGGTTTTATTATCATTTACAAAGTACCCATATGATGGACCAACTTCCCGCAAAAACGTCCAAACACCCATCAAATCTACTGGTAGCCCGACAAAATTGGCATCATCTGCATACCATTTCTAAACAACACGAGGAACCCTAGGTGAAATTTCTCGAATTAAAGTTAAGGAGGTTAACGCAAAAGCTGCCATTGCTAATGGGTGACCCTGTGTTACACCCTGATGAGACCACAGTACTTCATCTTCCAACATCAAGGCTGCATCGCATGGGTATAAATTTGACAATACTCTTATCAAAGCCGGACACGTGAAGCGCACGTTGTGAAGCACGACCTTACGGTTTGAATTGTTAAATGCGTTTTTCGCATCCACAGCGAGAATGCCCATTTGTTACACCCTGACGAGACCACAGTACTTCATCTTCCAACATCAAGGCTGCATCGCATGGGTATAAATTTGACAATACTCTTATCAAAGCCGGACACGTGAAGCGCACGTTGTGAAGCACGACCTTACGGTTTGAATTGTTAAATGCGTTTTTCGCATCCACAGCGAGAATGCCCATTTGTGGGTTTCCTAGCAAAGCATCTCGTAAGCTATGGATCGCATGTTCAAGCCCACTTCTTTGCGATGCACATAGTTGGGTTACACTCGCAACATCTTGAAGATCACTTTTGACACAGCATATGATTGCTTTGCAAATGATCCTCCGTGTCACATCCACCACACCGATTGATCGAATACCGCCATTTCGTTTACTAATAGCGACCAGCCTACATGCAACGAAGGGTTCGAGCAAATGCTCGGGAATCTGCTCAGTAGCTAGTCGGATTGCAAAGGCAGCGACAGAGTCAGCTAGGTTCCTTGAATGGACACCAAACTTAGTCAGCATGGTTTTCCAAGCTACTGCATTTAGTCCTGAAGGTCCTGCACTTCCATGCGTCCTTCTTGCAGCGCGTACTATCCAGTTTCCATCAATTTCGGCAAACAATTACGCATGGTGTCCTTAGAATCTGGTAAGGGCTCACCAATTTCTTTAAATCCCGATCATTAATCCTGTCCTGAAATTAAAATGAGAAACGTATTATTCGGTGCTCTTTATAATTAGATGGTAGCCACACAGATGAAATTCTGCTATATTTGAGATTAAATTTTAATAAAAAACAATTAAAAATAAAGCAGGAAATAGAACCCTGTAAAACAGTTAGCTGTGTAGTTTTGATCATATTTTATTTTTTCTTGATGAAGCCTATTTTTCGAAATGCTGCATAAGGATCAACTAAACGCTGATTTATTTTTATATTATTTATTGATGTCAATCCTGTTATTTATTGATGTCAATCTGATTTAATATAATTCATGTAAGCCAGACGCGAAATAATTACGAATGCCGTATCGTCATCACAATGACTCATCAGTGCCAGATTCCTCTCACTACTGGATGCAGAGGAGGACTGGCAGACGGCAATCAATGAATGAATCAATGTGAATGATGTACTAGAAAATTTTCTAGTAACATCATAGAGTACTAAATCAGTACTACAGCTTCACCAAAAAGGATCATTAACAAAAGCACTGACAAATGCCAGCGCAGGTCTCTTTAATACCAAGTAACTTTTATTAAAGGAGAGTGGGACCATTCCGCGTGAATTTCTTGTAAAACATGTAAGCCGACGCGAAAGAATGACGAATGCCGTTTCGTCATCACAATGACTCATCAGGTCCAGATCCCTCCCACTACTGGATGCAGAGGAGGACTAGCAGACGGATATTATAAATCCTAGTAAGACAATAAGCCAGACACTAGTACATCATTCACATTGATTCATTCATTGATTGCCGTCTGCCAGTCCTCCTCTGCATCCAGTAGTAGAAGGATCTGGCACTGATGATTCATTGTGATATCGAAACGGCATTCGTCATTCTTTCGCATCTGGCTTACATGTTTTGCAAGAAATTCACGCGGAATGGTCTCACTCTCCTTAATATAATTCAACCTGAAAAATGATTACAATATATTTTACTATTGACAACAGCCATGAATTTTACAGAAAGCTTTATCTTTAGGTGTTGATCGTTTAATTGGCAAACACTTTTATATGCTTGGTTGTCGTCCTCTGATTTTAGAGCGCTGACAGTTGACGAGAAACCCTTAGTATATAAATTGACCATGAATGAATAAGCGTAGACAGTAGATAAAGAATGTGGGACCACCATTAGACAGTCCTATAAATATCAGCATGTAAACAGGCTGATATATTAAACAGGCTTAAATAAACTGAATTTTTAGGTTAAAAGCCAATGAAAACTTTTGGTGGAGCACAAGCAAATGACTTGTGAAAGCTCTAGTGAACGATGAAAGCTCAATCAGACCAATAAAAATGCACATAAAATGTTCATTCTCGATTGATCAGTTCCACTACGTGCTTTCAGTTGAAGACGCGTGAAACAATTAGTTGTGAACTGCTGATTATGAATGCAAATAATAAAATCGTCAATTATAAATCCTAGTAAGACAATAAAATAGAACGATTATTATTCAGTCTCAATAGTCTATAGAAAGCTTCTGGAAACTCTGAGTTGGATTTAAAGTACATAAACACGATTTGGTTAAAAATACATTCTACCGAAAGCCATTACCGAATTTAAGCAATTTAAATAATTGCCAGATACGTAGACATAAATTAAACTCCGATTAATTCAACTCAGTCAGATTAAGACGATCTATGACCAAATTTAGTTTCAGATCTACTAAGTTTGGAACATCTTATTTAATAGATCATCATGTTTTTCTTAACATAACGTATAATTTGTTTATTTTCTGATCATTTATCTAAAATTCCAATTTAAAATGTATAACATTTTAAATTTTATTGATATCATCAGAAATACTGTTTCACAGCACTCAAAAGTTTTTGATATAAAAGTTTTATCGTAAACTCGTTGGTTATATTGACAAATTACGCTATAGAATTAATATCCAGAATAAAGATATTTACAATTAGTATATATAGTTGAACTTTAAATTAAAATTTCAATAATAACTATAATTCATTTCAAAATATTTATATATTTTGAATGACGAATGCCGTTTCATCATCACAATGACTCATCAGGTCCAGATCCCTCCCACTACTGGATGCAGAGGAGGACTGGCAGACGGTAATTATAAATTCTAGTAAGACAGTAAGCCAGACACTAGTACATCATTCACATTGATTCATTCATTGATTGTTATTTTTTTAACATAATTTCTGTTTTTTAGTGACAAACTAGAAAATTTAATTAAAAACGATCCTAGTCTAATATTTTATAAATATTGTTTAAATTTCCTTATTAATTAGTAATCAAAATTGAATTTAGATTTTAGTTCGTTTTTTTAGTTTTTATTGATGAGTTGTATTTTTTGTTGAATTTGTGAACGTTGCATTTGAATGTTAATAGAGGTACTAATGTAGTTGTTTGAAGTGGCAACTTGTACATTAACAGTTTAAGCATAAATGATAAAAATGATCTTTTTTATTATCTACTATTTGTAAACAATCCTAATGAGTGAGCAATCAATTTATAATTCCACTTTTATGTTATTAAAACGATAAATTAAATTACTTTTAAGTTAATGAAGTAATTTACGCAATCTTTAATAATCAAAATATTAAATTTTATTTTGACGAATAAAAATATCCAGCAATAGGGGATCAGCAAATTATATATACACTTTATCGAGAAATATCAAATACTGAGCAAAACATATTATCGTTTTTCGCGAGAGGTCATTTTTACAGAAAGGAAAATACGCTTTTCGTTCATAAAAACTCTTAATATGTGAATTGTCTGCTTGATTGTTGTTCCAAATGTGGATAGGTTAATAATATTTGTTAATTTGTGATTATTTAAGTTTATTTTGCCTTAATACATTTAAATTAACGATTGTAGTTCTTAGCGGATTATTGCTCAGGCAGAAACTTCTACTACTCTCATTGTAAAATTGAACTTCATTAAATGGATCAACATCAGTTATTTTTTAAATAAATGAACTTTGGTCATTGCTTTTGCAATTTGGGAATCTAAATTCACAAATTTGCAATTTGGGAATCTAAATTCACAAATTGCACTTATATATAATATCTTTATAGCTTTTGGCGTTATATTCAAAATTACATGACCAAGTGCAATTATTAAATAAAACATTTTACTAGATATTTTAACGATAGTTATGTATATAATATGTTTTCGTAAAATAAGTAAATAACTTATTGTTGCCACAAATTATGCAACTGTAAATCTAAATTTGGATTTTCTTGTAATATTATAATTATAATTATATTAAAGTAATTTAATGTTTCAGTTTTATAATCTACATGAGAATAAATATTTGCCTTGTCCTGTCTTAAGGATGCGATGAAGATCGCGAATTAGCAATTAACTTGTTTAAAAAAGGCTGTGATGATCTTGACGAAGCAGGATGTTGCTTCAATTTAGCAATTTATAATTTCCACGGACACGAATTACAGCAAAGTCCCGTTGGAAGACATTACCTATCTCGAGCATGCGATCTTAATGACTCAAAATCATGCGTAATGCTTAGTGAATTGCTTGTCAAAGTATGTGACATTTTATCTAAATCTAGATTTTACGTTCGTTCTAAAATATTTAAATTAAAGAAACATTACTGTTGTGTACACATCTGTAAATTTATTGACATATTGTAAATAAATTTATTTACAAATAAATTTAAATATTTTATCATTGTTTACTTATTTGTAAACATTACATATTTGCAACGATAGCACTTACCAAATTAATAATAAACATTTAAATAATGAAAATGATTAAATGATTAAATATTTAATTAATATTTAAAGCCATAATTAAATATTATGGCTTTTTGAATAAAAACAATACTTAAATAATGATCGAAATAACACGCCTAAAACACGTAGCTTTAAAATAGTACTTGCAACTAATTGCACTATTTAAGACGAATGGATTATATATTAATAACGACGTTTGACCTCACAAAATTATTCACGGATACAGAAATTGTTATTTTAAAACAATTGCATTAATCTAAGCTATTGCGTAGATTAATGATTTGAGGTAAAATGTTAGCTCAAGAATAAAAATGACCGTATCACACTTTCATAATATTCATATCACACTTTCATAATATTGATGTTAGCTGTATTTGGATATTATATTATATTTAATATAATATAATAATATAATAATATAATATATAATATTATATTGTAATATTATTATTTTATTATATTATATTCATACTTTTTTAGCTGTATTAGGATAGCATTCGATGTTAGCCGAGTTTCATTATTTCATGATGAAATATTAATATTAATATTATTAATATTAATTTTTATATTTTACAAATATTAATTTAATAAGCCACTATAAATAAAATATTGAAATAAATTATATGTAATGAAATATAAATAACATAGGATGTAAAATAAGCATAATAAATAATAATGTGTAATAAATCATTACTTTATAATAAAAAATACTTCATAATAAAATAAATACTTTATAATAATAAAAACAACAATTACGTTATCAAAACGTTAAAAACGCAATCTTAAATTAAAAGTAGGAATTCAATTGTTCAACTTTCGACTTGTTCATGTAATGAACAACTTTTCCTATTCAAATATAAATTAAAAAAACAATTAGCAATGATAATTGTCCAGCTTATGCGCCTATATGATTAACGAGGCGCATTCCTACTGCATTCTTTCAGCAAATGACGTATTGCTGCTTTTGTTCTGCAAAGATTAATGCTAAAATTAAAAAATTAAAAAATTAAAATTTCCAAAAAAATAATATTTTTTTTTATTTTCTATCTTTTTAAGCTTAACAAAAATTAACAAAATCTTTTGATAATATTCAATTATAATATTTAAATTAATTTGTGATTTATTTCAATTAGTAATTTGAACTCCGAATGTACTCTTGCACGATAGTTGAATTATATTAATTTATTATATCCATTTATAAATTAAAATTTATATAATTTTATATATCTATTTATATAATTTTATATAGTTAATTTATATACATTTATAAATTAACTCAACCTATTCTATATAAGATTTTAAGATTTAAAATTTTCATTATTTACTCTATTTTAAATGTATAATATATAAACTAATTTATTAAACTTATAGTATTTTGGCTGTATTGTTTTTAACTCATTTGTTTTTCGTAAGAAATTTGAAATTTTGTGGTTTTATTAAGGATGGAAAGAAAGATTCTTTGAAATATGCAAAGAAAGCGTGCGATCTTGAATCATCACGAGGTTGTTTCATTGCTCATAAAATTACTCAAAGACTAGAAATGTTAACTGAATCTGCGGAGTTTCGAAAGCGATATGACACTTTGAAGGAATTTGAACTTAATCGTCCAGGCTTAGTCATGGGAAGCTTACATAAAATTAAACAACCAAAAGCCAAACTTGATAGCAAAGAATACTTTTTGAAGTCAACCGATGACAATAAGTGATTCGAGCTTTAAAAAATCAAAAGTTGTAGCTTTTATTGTGCATTCATTAATTTTATACATAATTTCCGATTTCGATTTAATTTTGACATTTAAACAAATAAAATGTTTTTCAATTGAAAGTAATAACCCAATTGTAGCTCATTTATTTTAAAGCTTTACAGAATTTGAATTTGTATATTTTACCATCAATTACGGGTTCATTGAGTTTGTGAGTTGATAAATAAAAATCGATGTTTTTGTCTCTTCATCATTTTTGCACTGCAAACAACTTACGATAAAAGTGCTAGTCATTGTAGCTGCTTGTAATTACAGTTAGTGATTTTTATCGATAACTGTAATTATCGATAAAATAATGACTGTAATTAATGAATTTGTATATTTTACAAATTTTGTATATTTTCTCTGTTGAATTGATATAAAAATTAAACCTTCAAGTAAATATTAACATATTATTCTTAACAAAACCAATATATCGTTCCGATATCAATACTATGTATTGATATCGGAACGAAATACTGATTTTTACCAAACAATATAACATCAAATACCTCTCATTTTATAAACTTTTTTAATAATCGCCAATATATTGTTTATATAAAAATGGTTTCTTTTAAAATAATGGGAGGTAATAGTAGCCCAATTATAGCTGACTTGTTTTTAAGCTTTATAGAATATGAATTTGTTCATAACTGTTTAAAAACTAAATCTAAACAATATAAATATATGAAATATATGTTTCGATACATTGATGATATATGTGTATTTAATTCTAATAATTTTTATTCAATTAGTGAGCACATTTATCCAGAAAGCCTTATTCTTAACAAAACCAATATTAATGATAAAGAAGGTGTTATATTTTTCAGAGGAAATACATCATTAGCATGTATTTGGCCCCGCTGCTATGTTGGTAGAGGAGTTAGGGGCCGAAACCTGATAGCATAGCAGTTCCTCCTGGTGACCTCTAATTATATATTATAATTAGAGGTCCTTATATATCTGATATGAGGACCTCTAATAAGAATTGCAACAATATGTAATGATATTAGTTTTACTCAAAATCATTTAATCGTTTAAATATTTTAATGGATTATTTTTTACAGAAAATGTAATAAACATTCTAATTACTTTGTATTTTTTGTATTACTTTGTATTAGAAATAATAATATATTTATTTATGTTTACTTATAATAAAATACAATGAACAGGAAATAGTAAACTCTTATACTAAACTCTTAAAAAATAAATCCTTAAGCGGAAAATGCTTATGAATAATAAATAATGCACTTGTATTAGTGTAGGATACACTAGTATACACTATATACTTTATAAAATAATAATTTAATAATAAAATAATAAAATAATAATGATAATGAGTGGAAATAAAATATTTGTTGTCGCTGTGATGTTGGATGATTTACCTTAAATGGCTACAGTTAAAAATTACAGCATTAATTACATGGTCAATTTTAAATTGAAATTTGAAATAAAATTTATTTCTTTTGAATTGACTAATAATTAAAAATTAATTAGCCTTATTTAAGTATCAACGATTTCTAATTCATCTAATTCATTGTACAATTCATTTGATGTGATAGTTTCATGTATAGGGTTTTTGTTTTTTTCTTTAAATTGTTTTAATTTCTATGCTTTTGATTGTTTAATCAAATAAATTCACGTTCATTTAGATCCCTTCTATATGTAAAGAGTAAAATTGAAATTACGAAGAATATATTGTAATATAGATATTATGATTATTTCTATATTTCGAATAATAGTACGGGTCCATTATTATCTAATAAAGAGTACATGAATTTTTTAGAATTTTTTTAAAAAGATAATTGCCATTGCTAATTTTCAGTAATGAACTGTTCGTTACTTGATAACACTCAAGTAAAAATTGTCTGAGAACACTTTTGAGAGTGTTCTCAGACAATTATTGTCTAAGCTGGTGCTTCTATATTCTTTTAAGAATTATTGATTTCTCTTAAATAAGCTAATATTCGTGTAATATACGAATATGTTCATATTCTGATATATAAAAAGTAGTTTACATTTATTTAATCAAATCAGCTAACTGAGTCTACGTAATTGATATAATTATGAGGAGCACTGGCGATGCCCAAACTACATGTTTTTATGTAACGTCATTAACATTTATCAATTTGGCGGAAATCATTTGCTGAGAGGTCTGACAAAAAGCATTTGAGACCATAGCTTATGATTGGAAGAAGCATCACGTCAAAGTTTCGACGAGCGTCACGAAATGATAGTAGTCAAAAGTCGTCCAAACGACTTTTGACGACTTTTGCAGACTGTTTTTTTTCCAAGTGGGTTTTGAAAGAGCTTAGTAGGATAACATCATATTTGTACGTACAACGAATTTTTAGAGGATATTCGTTCACAGACAGAACATCATTACGAGATCAAATCAGCTAACTGAGTCTACATATTTAATATAATTATAAAATAAACAAAACATAATAATAAATGATAGTAGTCAAAAGTCGTCCAAACGACTTTTGATAATTAATAAATTTAATAATTAAATAATAAATAAATAAAAATAATAAATAAATGTTATAAGATTTTATACAATTTATATAATAAAGGTATATAATTTATAAATTTTGAATTACGAATGCACCAAAGCGCTTTACATTTTAAATAAAAATTCGTTATTAAATAAAAATTCGAGGAAGAATTTAGAAGCAAAATACTTTCCTTCTAATGTTGACTTTACTTATTAGTTTGAATATAATCGAAGGTTATGATTATGTAATATATGATTGCTGTAATTATTTATTAGTCAATTCATAAAAATGACGTTTATTTTAAATTTCAATTTTTTATTTTAACTTGATTTAAATTATAGAAAATCTAAAACAATTATTAATTTTATTATTTAATTATTAAATTTTGATTTAGCATTATTATGTTTTGTTTATTTTATAATTATATTAAATACGTAGACTCAGTTAGCTGATTTGATGTTATAATATTCATCCTCTCAAATATTTATTTTTACCTACTTTTAGAAATCTAAACGAATATATAATACTTCTTTCATTGTGTAAATCTATGCTTTTAG